>JADBJO010001796.1:312821-315321 GCA_016801955.1 Conus betulinus | reverse complement strand
ACCGTACATTTACACAATTTCCCAACAGATGAGAGAGGAATGTGAAGGTGGGGATAGGGGGTAGAGGTGGCCTGGAGGGGGAGAACTTTTGGGAAGGGGAATGGAGGATAAACAGACGGGGGATGGCAGAGGGCATGAATGCGCGCGCGTTCCAGAAGCCTTTAAGTTCAGTTGAGGAAAAAATAAACAAAAAAAAAAAAAAAACGGGTTTGTCATATGCTGCTGCTGGGAAGACTCGGACTGAATCAATCCCCCCCCCCCCCCCCCCTCCCCCCCCTGCCCTCCCTCCACCATCATCTTCCCCGTCCCATCTCGTTGTTGTTTGTTGTTTGTTTTTTTGGGGTGGGGGGTCAGCGGAGTGTCGGTCTTGAAAAACGCCTTATTTTAAAAATTAAGTGAAAAAAGGTGATGGTTGGGTTGGTAGGTGGTGGTGGTGGGTGGATGGGTGAGGAGGGGGTATTGGTGATAGTTCTTGCTCATCTGCCATTTGAGTCCAGACGTGCAGCTGTTCCCTTATTTAAACTTAGTTCTGCGATGTGACCATGAATCAGAGAATGGCAAAGTTTCGGCTTTTAGGAGGAAGAAGAGAAGAATAGAGTAGAAAAGACGAGAGAGAGAGAGAGAGAGAGAGAGAGAGAGAGAGAGAGAGAGAGAGAGAGTATATGTATATGTTTTGTTTGAAATGAATTGATATGTTTTATTTTGAATCGACTCCCGAGCTGTTCCAGCCCCTTCGCCTTCCCTTCTTCCCATGTTGTTTAGTCTGTTGTATCCCCCCCCCCCCCCCCCCCCTCCTTCCATCCTCAGCCCCCGTTCAGTTATCCTTGCCGCATTGACCCACTCTCGCAAATTACGTTATTTATTTTCGATTTGCTCTGTACAAGAGGAATACAAAGTATTTCACGTGAAAAAGAGAAGGTATTTGTGTGTTGGCAGATCAGAGCAGTTTATCGGACTTTAACAGTTCAGAACCAGCCTTTGAGCTGGACCACCTGGCTACTTTTGCTGCCGGCGGGTGCTAGAAAAGGTAAGAGTGTGTGTGTGTGTGTGTGTGTGTGTGTGTGTGTGTGTGTGTGTGTGTGTGTGTGCTTTGCAAGCAGAAGCGGATGGTGAGCACTAAGATTTTCAGTTTTAGAGCAACACCATGATTATGTTCACATTTTTGATGTGTGGGTTTTTAGGCACATGGAGGATGACCATCCCAAGTTTAAGAAAGAGAACAGTGCCACGATGATGATGATGATTTTCAAGTCGACGTGTGGTGTTCTGGCTCGATGCACGTGCTGGATGCCAAAGCAGACTGAGCGAACACCACGACGACGATGATGATAATAACATTGACGTGTGGATGTGTGGGACATGGATATGTGTGAATGTACTATGGAAAACGGCCTGCTCAAGGTGTTGTTGATAGAGAACCCACGAAAATGATGATGATGTGTGGGTGTTCAGACACGATTTAAGAGGAAGATGTCCTGTACAAACTGAGGCAGATTGAGTCCACCATGATGATGATGACAGTGATGATTATAAAGTGTGTGTCATCAGGCATAGACTGGTAGAGCACGCAGAAGACTGCCTGTGCAAGCTGATGCAGATGGAAAACACCACAGTGATGATAACGATGAATGATGTGTGGGGTTGTCGGGCATGAAGCACGCAGAAGACAGCCAGTGCCTGCTGATGCAGATGAAAAACACTACGATGATTATGTTGATGATGATGATGATGTGTGGCTTGTTAGGTGTGATGCATTCGGAGGACCGCCTGTGGAAGCTCAGGCGAATGCAGAACGTTTGTATAATGATGATGAAGTTGATGTTGATGATGGCATTGATGATGATGAAGTTGATAATGATGATGATGTGTGGATATTCAGGCACGATGCACTGGAGGATGGCCTGCGCAAGCTGAGGCAGACGGCGAAAACACGGCGATAATGATGATGACGTTGATGATAATGATAAGGACGTTCGTGATGATGATGATGAAGCTCATTTGTGGCTGTTCAGGCACGATGCACGTGGAGGACGGCCTGCGCAAGCTGAGGCAGATGGAGAACACCACCGGCATCTGGACCATGAGGTGCATCGTGCTGGTGGAGAGGAGGTTCGTGGTCATCCTCGACAAAAACTCCGGGTACGTCCCGTGACTGTTCATGGCCAGTCTGTCTGTTTTGCTTTGTGTATGAAACAGGGATTTGTTGTCAAATATTCTGCGTTTTGTCCCCAGACAGTTTTCCTTTTTGTACTCCCAGTTCTTAAAGGACAGGGAGTACTTTAGAATGGGAACGAAGAAATGCTGTCTGTCTGTCTGTCTGTCCGTCCGTGATCAAAATGTGTTCCACTTGCTCCAGACAGAACTACTGGGGCCGATTTTTCTGAAAATTTGTAGGTATGTTTATTATGGGTCACGGATGATGCCCGATGTTTTATTTTACCGTTATATCAGTTACTAACGGCTGTAACGGCCCATAACAATTTTCTTTTTTATGGAATAT
>JADBJO010001796.1:287821-302821 GCA_016801955.1 Conus betulinus | reverse complement strand
TTTTTTTTTTTTTTTTTTTTTCCATAAAAAGAAGACTTACACGACATTGTTGTACAAAAGGGATTATCCGTTGATATGCCCAATGTGTCAGTGAGTCACCGAGCCAGATTGCAGATTTAGAGAAAATCTGTTGAAATTTATGGGTCCGTTTGATGAACAATGAAAACAGGACAGAGAGGCACAAAAGACAGGCAGACAGACAGAATGCGCTTAATACTGACTTATGCATTAGACAAAATTAAAGAAATGATTATTGTTACTTTTAAAGATAGTTGTTGTTTTTGTTTGTTTGTGTTAATGAAATTTGTATTTTCTCTGTGTGTTTGTGTGTGTGTGTGTGTGTGTGTGTGTGTGTGTGTGTGTGTGTAACTATTGTTAAGAAAAAAAGGAACAGCGTATATACTACGTTTAAGGCAGACAGGGGCTTTAAGATTTCGTGTTGTGATTTTCAGTATAACTGATCGTATGCATATATGATTTTTAAAAACGGATGCATTCTAGTCTTTAAAGAAAAAAAAAAACAGATGTTCTTTGTTCATATTCTTCTCTCTCTCTCTCTCTCTCTCTCTCTCTCTCTCTCTCTCTCTCTCTCTCTCTCTCTCTCTCTCTCTCTCTCTCTGTCTCTCTCTGGCTCTCTCTCTCTCTCTTTCTCTCTCTCTCTGTCCTTGCAGCTGCATTTCATATTCGTTCTTCTTTTCTCTCTCCTCTCATTTTCTCTCTCCCCACTCCTGTTTTACCCCCTTTTCTTTCTCTTATACTGTTAATTTCTGCCGCCCCGCTGGTCTCTGTCTGTCTGCTTCCCCTTCTACTTCTGTCTCTCTGTTAATTCACTCCTCGGGTTCACTCTTTTTTTTTCCTCTGCCTGTCTCTCTCTCTGTGGTCTGTCTGTCTGATTTTGCAAGTGTGTCTGCCTGTCTGTCTGCCTGCCTGTCTCTCTTTCTCTCTCTCTCTCTCTCTCTCTCTCTCTCTCTCTCTCTCTCTCTCTCTCTCTCTCTCTCTCTCCTTTTCCCCAGACTCTAATTCTCTTTTTTTTTTCTTTCCTCTCCCCCCCCACCCCCCCCACCCCCCCTCAAATTCACTCTCATTTCCTCACTCTCACCCTCCATTTCCCTCCCTGCCTTCTTCCCTTCTTCCCGCCAGACCCTCACCTTTATGTCCTGTCTGCCTGTCCTCCTCCCCACCCCACCCCTAACACCTCTGTCTCTCTGTGGCTGCCGTGCCTATCTTTTTCACTGTGGTATTTGTTTTACAGTGGAAACCTGTTCAGAGTGTTTAATTTTCCCCCTGCTTTAAGTTTGTCAGATCGCCTGCCCCGCTGAGCACGAATACATTTGATGGAATGACACATGAATGAAGAATCAGCCCCCCCCCCCCCCCCCCCCCACTCTCCAAACCCCTCGACCACCACCATCACCCCAACTCCATTCCCTCCTATTTCCTTTCTGTTAAGAGGCCCCATGCAAAGAATGCGTTCTTTTTTGTTTTGTTTTTGTACAGTTTTTCTTCCTTGTCTAAAAAAAAATGTGCAGTGTACAATATCGAAAATTACATTTAATTGTGGCGTAGCCACGACAAGATTGTTTAGGAGTGATGGCAGGTGGTGAGAGAGAGGGTGTGCCTACTAATGTGTGTGGGTGGGTGTGTGTGTGTGTGCGTGCGTACGTGTGTGTGTGTGTATGTGTGTGTGCGCGCCCATGCATATATTTGTTTGTTTTGCCTTGGAATGTGTGCGTGCCTTATGATGAGTGTATATTTTTGTGCTTGTTTGTATGTGCGCATGCATACATTTGTCCATGCACGCCCCTGCGCGGGCTTTGTGCGTTTGTGTGTGGATGTGTGTGTGTGCGCGCGCGCGCGCGCGCGCGCGCGCGCGCGCGTGTGTGTGTGTGTGTGTGTGTGTGTGTGTGTGCTGGCTCATGCTTGTGTTGTTAGGGATCCGCATATGAATACATGCCACCCCCCCACCACCCCTCTCTCTATATATGTGTGTGTGTGCTTATGGCTAAGCCAACGCATCTAGTAACCAACATAACCTGGGCCACCCCTCCCCTCCTCAACCCTCTCATCCTCACTCCCCTTCCTCCTCCCCTGCACACCCTGGTCCTGTCCCTATCTTCCAAATGGCATTTCCATTCGGTGTGGGTCGGCTGGTTGGCTGGCTGTTATCAGATTGTAACCGTCGGTGTCACTGCCCCTGTTGGGGGTGTCTTGAGATCTTGCAATAGTCACGGGAGAGTGCCTGTTTCCAACTACCAACGGTGTAATTTTCCTCGTGAACGGGCGGAGTTTTGGTTTGTTTTCCTCATGAAAATGATGGGGTTTTTTTTTTATTCCTCATAGGGAGGCGAAAGGCAAAGCGAAGATAGACAATAGATAGTGTTTTGGTGTGATGTTGTTTAAGCTTTCCTTCGTCTCTTCTTCTGCTCCTAACCTTGAACTCCAGGGTTTCACCTTTGGTGATTTTTTTTTTTTTTTTTTTTTTTTTTTTTTTTTTTTTTTTTTTTTGCCTCTTCACACGATTAAGCTAGCTACAATGTTACTTCAGGAAAGAATGTCTTTCATTGCACGTAGATGTGTTTAGATAACCATACCCGAAAGCAGATTGTGGCCACCTGAATAGCAAGCATATGACAAGCAACTAAATAACAACGCACCAGAGGTGAGCCTCCGAATTTGTCACTCGAGAAACGAAGAATAAGAAACAGTTGACTTACGGCGACTCGGTGATGGCAGAATATTTGTTGTCGTGGATCGTTTCAGCTGGCGGGTTCAGTGAAGAGGTGACGTCAAAAGCAGTGGAGATTAATGTTTTGATGGTATTTTGTTGTGGGTTAATTAATGCTCAGTTATTAGCCTACTTCAACAAAATCATGATTATATCGTGTAATTTTTCGTTGCTCAGTATTTTCTCATTCATTCCCCGTATGGATGCTGGAGCTCTTTCTGTGCAGATAGCTCCCACGACTTGTGGAAGTTCTGCGCTATAACTTCATCCTTTCCCTCTTTTTGCCGTGTGTGTGTGTGTGTGTGTGTGAGTGTGAGTACAACCTTGAGTTAATCTGATAATAAATTGGTTTCAGTGTGTGCGTGCATGCGTGCGTGCGTGCGTGTGTGTGTGTTTAACTGTAGTCATTTTTCCATCCTTTGAGGACACTGTTCATAGCCTTGTTCATGAAACTCTAATACACTTATTCCTGGTCACACAATTGATAACGTGCAAACCTTTTTGGCAGTACTCCGGCATTTTGAAGTGACAACTGAACACACGGTTTAAGGCGCATACAGCAGTCCACTCTACAGTGTCTGTTTTCCTAGTGACATTTTTTATGTACTTTTTTATCTCTGCAAAATGTTTTTTTATTCATGAATATTCTACGCTTTTGTTTTTCAACCCTTAGAGAGGTAAATTAGATGGAACGTCTGCTGCCGCTGTCTGCACGGATTAATCTTGCCCGTCTTAAGGATGTCAGTACCGTAGCTGCAGTGTTATGAATTGTTTTTGTCGTTTGTTTCTTGGCCAGGATATGGATGCGACATTTTTTCAGACTGTGACTTTTCTTTTTTTTTTTAGTTCAGAATGTGACCTTCCTTCCGTAAATCATGCGTAGTGTGGTCTCAAAACTAAGCGGATGTGGTGTAGCGTATATGGACTAGTCCGCACGCAGTGACGCCTCCTTGATGAAACAAACTGAAACTGATCTTCCGTATGAGTTGGACAACCCCGAAAAAGTCCTGTGCAGCTAGGCTTGGCTGTAGGGGGTAAAAACCAAACTTGTCATTTCATGATAAAAAGTGCGTGACAGATAACAGCATGGTATGTATCATGATGAAAAGTGCGTGTCTCAATAAGAACATAGTAGGTATCATGATAAAAAGTGCGTGTCTCAATAAGAACATAGTAGGTATCATGATAAAAAGTGCGTGTATCGATAAGAACATAGTATGTATCATGATAAAAAGTGCGTGTATCGATAAGAACATAGTATGTATCATGATAAAAAGTGCGTGTATCGATAAGAACATAGTATGTATCATGATAAAAAGTGCGTGTATCGATAAGAACGTAGTCTGTATCATGATAAAAAGTGCGTGTATCGATAAGAACATAGCATGTATCATGATAAAAAGTGCGTGTATCGATAAGAACATAGTCTGTATCATGATAAAAAGTGCGTGTATCGATAAGAACGTAGTATGTATCATGATAAAAAGTGCGTGCATCGATAAGAACATAGTAGGTATCATGATAAAAAGTGCGTGTATCGATAAGAACATAGTCTGTATCATGATAAAAAGTGCGTGTATCGATAAGAACATAGTATGTATCATGATAAAAAGTGCGTGTATCGATAAGAACGTAGTCAGTATCATGATAAAAAGTGCGTGTATCGATAAGAACATAGCATGTATCATGATAAAAAAAGTGCGTGTCTGCATAAGAACATAATATGTATAATGATAAAAAGTGCGTGTCCTGATAAGAGCATAGCATGTATAATGATGAAAAGTGCGTGTGTCAATAAGAACATAGTATGTATCATGATAAAAAGTGCGTGACTCGATAAGAACATAGTATGTAACAGCCTGGGCTTGTTAACCATGTCGGGGTGCATCCTGCTGTCTGGTTTCTGTCGGGATCCGGGGTACCTGCAGTGTTCCCCCAGAGGGGGGAAGGGGTGGTGGTGGCGGTGGGGGGGGGGGGGGGGGGGGGGGGGGGGGGAGGGGGTGAGAAGAATGAAATTCGAGAGAAAGGGGGAAATCCGATTGCAAATTGACAGTTATTCTTTCTTTCTGCTCTTGAAACCCTGTGTGTGTGTGTGTGTGTGTGTGTGTGTGTGTGTGTGTGTAGAGGCATGTTGTGTCGTGTCGTGATGAGTGTAGTGTTTGTGCGCGCGGGCGTGTCCTAAATTGTGTGCGTGTGTGTGTGTGTGTGTGTGTGTGTGTGTGTGTGTGTGTGTGTGTATAGAGGCATGTTGTGTCGTGTCGTGATGAGTGTAGTGTTGTGCGCACGGGCGTGTCCTAAATTGTGTGTGTGTGTGTGTGTGTGTGTGTGTGTGTGTGTGTGTGTGTAGAGGCATGTTGTGTCGTGTCGTGATGAGTGTAGTGGTGTGTGTGTGTGTGTGTGTCTGTGTCTGTCTGTCTGTCTGTCTGTCTGTCTGTGTGAGTGAGTGAGTGTATGTGTGTGTGAGAGACACCAGTTTGTTGTCTTTGTTGCCCTCTCGAGACACGGTTCTCCTCTTGATGGTTTTCATGCGGAGACTGCCTTTGATTGTACACAGTCGACAGAAATACGTATGTATCATTTATCTTGACAAGCTAGCTTTCCATCTTGGACATGCGATCAGCTAGCCCACTCTAGATACACAATGTCCACTCCGAAAAGCGTCCCTTGGCATAGACTGCCTTGACTGGCCAAAATCAGCTCTATCATGTGCTGTTTAAGCTGTATGGCTCGGGTTTTGGAAGATATGAACATATTTTTGGCTGCTTCAGATGTATGTGTCCACAAAAATTGTGCTTGTTGTAGAGACCCCCTGAAGTTGCCTAAAATCAAAACGAGACTTTGCCATTTAAACCTTCGAAAATGATAAGTGTCTTGTTCTCCACGCCACATGTACGTCGCCGAGTGCGACGAAAGAAAAATTGTTTGTATGTAGAGACTGCTTCGACTTGTTCAAATACATCTTTCGTTTAAATCTCTGGCTTCGGTTTTGGAAATTAAGAATAGCTTCTCCAGTCAAGATAACCCCCCCCCCCCCCCCCCCTCCCTTCGACCTGCCCCAGTCCTCCCAAAAGAGTTCTCTAGCAGAGACAGCCCCCCCGCCTCCAAAATTTGCCAACAATCAATTCACAACAACAACAACCATTACAACAAATCACAATCCAAAACGCCCCTGTTTTATAAACGCAGCTGGTTTTGACGTAAAGAGCGTCAACAGCGGTGCGGTAGAACATAAGTATCACCAAGAATTAGGGTGTCTTCTTTGTTTCTCTTTGTCTGTTTTGTTTCTGTCTTGTATATGTCGTCATGGGGTGATGGGAACTTGAGACAGAATACATTAACAACACATCGACCTTAAAAACTCAACCCCACCCCCACCCCCACCCCCACCCCCACCCCGCCTATTCTCGTGCCACTTCAGTGGTATTGCACCGTTACAGCTCATTCCGGCAGCAAGCCCACACCCGCGTCATGGCCCATTCCAACACAGCCCGGCATCCGCAGTCCACAAGCATCAGTGTCATGTCGCCCTGAGGCAGTCCGCCAGAGGAGACCCTGCACTGTTGCCCAGTCACTTCGATGGTGTTCAGTAGAGCCTGTTCCGATCCAACATAGGCAGGACACCACATACCAAGCCCCTCTGCTGGCGACAGGAACTGCTTGGACGCGGAGCCAACGTGAAGAAGCTCTCTGGAGGGTTTATAGTTGTTTAGTTGTTTGTTTGCTAGGTTTTTTTTCGGGGAGTGGGAAGAGAAGACAAGCGGTTGTTTTGAAAAATTGTATTAAAACATTGCGGGAAAGATAACTCAATAAGAAAAGGAATGATGAGGAAGAAAGATTGAGACTGGACGGAAAATGAGACAGCAGACTGGTGGAGATACAGCAACATTACTGAAGCGCGGAAATGGATTCAGACAAGATGTAAAACAAGGCAGAAGACTGGTGGAGATATAGGAACATTACTGAAGTAGAGTCAGACAAGATGTAAAATGAAACAGGAGACTAGTGGAGATACAGAAACATTACTGAAGCGTGGAAATAGATTCAGACAAGCTGTACAATGAGACAGGAGACTAGTGGAGATATATGTATATTTTTTTTTTATAGGAACATTACTGAAATGGATTCAGACAAGATGTAAAATGAGACAGGAGACTGGTGCGTGGAGACACAAACATTACTGAAGCGCGGAAAATGATTCAGACAAGATTTACATCTATTTTACAATGAGACAGCAGACTGGTGGAGCCGCGGAAACATATTAGATGTATGTTTGGGAAAATGAGATGGATTACCAGAGATTTAGGAGGGAGAGGGGGGGGGGGGGGGGGGGGGGTGGGGGGGAGTATACTATGTGTGAGTCAGTCAGCCGTTCGGCCGCCCGCGTGTTCGTTGGCTTGTCGTCCGTGAGATCGGTACGTAGATTACACATTACCAAGCGTTCGTCGAACCACAAGAGACCCCGTCCCTCCACCCAACTCCTCCCAGGGAGCTTTGAGTCGCCTTTGTCGGTATCTCATGAAAAGCGAAATAATATAGATGACGCTGATGTGTGAAGATAGAGGAGCGAACTGCAGACCACGCCCGTTTGTCACCACAATTATGTGGAAGGGTGGAATGGGGGGGGGGGGGGGGGGGGGGGGGGGGGGGGTTGGGGTGAGGAGGGGCAAACAAGGGGGGGGGGGGAGGAGGGGGAGGGGGGGGCGGATGTTAAGAAACAGGCGGGAGGAGATCTCGGTGGATTCAAAGAAAGAGGGCGGATCTGTGTTTATGAAGTCAAATTGTCACGATGTTGAAGGATTAGGACGTGGTAGGTTAAACGGAGGGAGTTTTCGTGTCTCTATGAATGAATGATGCGCAGATTTCGAAAGTGTTGGAGGTGTGTGTGTGTGTGTGTGTGTGTGTGTGCGCGCGCGCGTGTGCATGTATGTAAATGGAGATTCTTTTCGCTGATGTGTGCATGTACGGGATTCTCTCTCTCTCTCTTCTCTCTCTCTCTCTCTCTCTCCTCTGCTCCTCCCCCCCCCCCCCCCCCCCCCCCCCCCCCCCCCCCTGTCGCACCCTTCTGTCGCTCCCTCTCTCTGTCTCTTTGTCCTCCCTCCCTCCCTGTGAAAGAGAAAAGAGTATACGTGTGCGCGTATGTATGAACACGAAATTTGTTTGTAAAACCTGTGAGTGCCGCATTGGTCGGCAAGATCATAAACAACCAGGTGTAATCTGGTATGATTTTGTTTGGTAGCTAGCTCCCTGGAGACGGACACGCGTGATTGAAAACCCTAGCCCGAGCTGATGGTCATTAAGGTTTATGGAAGAACACCAGTGTCAGGAAGACGCTAACGTATTTTGAACAGTTCTCCACAAACAGCGAAAATTCTTTCGAGAAAGTGTGATCCTGTACTACGATTGTGTTTTTGTGTCATATATATATATATATATATAACCACATTTTTGTGGGTGGCATTTTTGCAGACGTCAAAAAATGGAGAAAAAAAATCAAGAAAACCACACAGCAATTGTAGTGCATCTTTCGCCCAGAAAATGGCGTCAGTGAAGTGATCAAAGATGATGATACTTTATTTCCGTGTAATATTAGGTACGTTCTTTATCCCACGAGCGCCGAAGCATAGCATAGCAACGCTTCATGCGCCTACGTGCGAATTATAATTTACTCGTCATGCCTCTTACCTGTGTGTAGGAAATGAAAAAAAAAAGGGTAACAGTTATCTTGAAGCACGGTGCAATTCATCGTACAAGTTCAATTTTGAAAGGAACTTTTGACGTGTTGGTGGTCTGTTTATCAGGTGAACATCTTTCTTAGCCCGAAGACACTGCAAGTAGGCCTTAGCGATCTCCCGTAAAAGGCCAGTTGACAGATGTGGTCTAGTGGCAGTCCCAAATGGAGAGCTATCAACAAAGCCCACGTGCTTCAGCAGACAGCATTACTGTGGGTGCTTGAGGAAAAGAGTGACCCCCCCCCCCCCCCCCCCGGGCCCCTCCCCTACCCCCCAGCACCTCTCTCTCTCTCTCTCGTCTCTCTCCTCTCTCTCTCTCTCTCTCTCTCTCTGCCCATTTGCATGCTTTATGCACGGAAGCCGAACCAGCCCCAGCCCCCCCCCCCCCCCCCCCCCCGCCATGTCTGAACACATATATTACTGCAAAACCATCCCGATTTTTGTTGGGGGGTGGTGGTGGGTGTAACTTTCAAAAAAGATCCCAGAACACCACGATTTTGATGAATGTTAAAAAGATAGGATTTGGTCTTTTTTATTTGTTTTCCTAAAAGGGCTGATAGAAAGTTACCGAATGAAAAAGCCAACGTGTGTCAGTAACTACATTAATATAAATATATATATATATATATATATATATATATATATATATATATATATATATATATTATCTTAGATACATCAGTTGATTCAGTTTAAAGAAAAAAGAATATTTCAGTTTTAAATATAGAAAGAAAAGTCAAACTAATTCATGCCCTGGCTTCCCAAGTCTGACTCCAGAACATGCTTCGATGTCCATCTGCCTTTAGTCTGTATCTTTCTGACCCCTTTTGTCCTCATTTTCGTTCTTTTCCTTTGTTTGTTTGTTCGTTTTAATTTACCAGCAAGTTAGACGGTGACCATTAAGGACTGAAGGACTGCCGTCTATTGTTCGTCTGCCGTCTGTTCTGGCGGTTTAAGTTTCGGTTCGCAAAGACAAGGACAGCTGATCGGAGTCACCTGACATTTTATATGGAGCTGTCTTCACCGGGGACGTTTCCTTACCTCTTCTGCATGTCTGTCTGAATGCACTCTAGGTACCGCGAACAACGTAAGCCTGGATTTTGAGTGCCTGTAAGTGATTCACAACTGGAATGCAGATTATCTTCCTTTGACAGTCCATCGCTTCATCTAAGATTTTCTATTTCAGCATTATGTACTATTATGATTTTAGTGGGGTGGGTGGGGGTGGCTGTTATAGAGAAAATGATCAGCACTCGCTGGGAATCTTGCAGCCCCAAAACGGCTTTTTTGTTTCTACCACCGAAGTCTGTAGGCCTGGTTTTCTTTTTCGGGTTTCTTTTCTTCGTAATTAGTAAGTTTTAGTGTGTGCGTTGACGTGGTGGTGTTTTGGTGGTGGTTTTACTCTCGTTTGGGCAATTCCTCTCAGTCTGTTGCGGCACTCTGTCGTTCGCGCTGGCAGCAGCAAGAAAAAAGGTCGAAAATCAGAGGCAATGACAGGTAGATATAATCATTATGATATATGATTTATAGACATTCTTTCTCTTTGTTTTTCATCTTTCGTTCTTTCTTATTTTGTGTTGTTGGTGGGTTTTTTGTTTGTTTGTTTTTACTTTACAGTGGCTATAAACGACATGACTTCACTTTTTTTTTTTTAACTGATTTTTTTTTTTTTTTTTTTTTTTTTAAATCTGTTTTGAGTAGTACAGCTTCTCGTGCAGTAATGTCTGTGGAAGTGAGCGAAGCTCGTAATAACGCGTGTTGAGTCTTTTGGACTGGCTTGTGGTTGGTGTCGGTAGACTTTTCTCCTGGGTTTTGTCGAGGTTGTCTCAGGTTGACAATGACGACACCTTCCTAGACTTGAGGCATGCCGCTGACCTCATTTTCCCTTCCCTTTTAGTGACAGCCAACAACAACCTTGCTTCTTCCCCTCCCTCTCTCCTACTCCTGTCCTCTTTCTCTCCCCCCCCCCCCCCCCCCCCCCCCCCCCCATCCACACACACACACACACACACATACACACGCACACTCCCTGTCGCTCTCTCTCTGCCCATGGAAGTAGTGCTTTCCTTCCGAAAACTCCTAAGACTGGAGTGGTTTTATTTTGTCGCCCCCCCCCCCCCCCAACCCCAAACCCCAACGAAAGAAAGCATGTTCCAAGCGAAGGTAGTTTCTCTATATTCGTTTCCTAGCGGGGCATTTTGTGAATGGTGTTTTCACCGGGAACACTGATTTGGGGGGCCCCAGTTTTTGGAGCTGCTTTTTTTTTTTTTTTTTTCTCAGTTAATCCCAGTCCAGTCTCCAGTGTGATCTGTAGTGGCCCAGCACATTCATTCGACTGACTCACTGTCCTTATTCGATCACTACATGGGTCTCGTCGATCGGTCTCTCACTAGGCCTATTGCCGAGCAATCCTGGAACAGTTGCAAGCTCACACTGTTACCCCATTACTACTCATTCGAGGGGAGTTTTCGGAGATGACGAAGGGTATGTAGTTTGGCCTTTCCATGTGTCCATGTAAGGTATTACCCACAAAGTTAGCAGAGCTGGTTCGCGGCTGTCCCGGACGGGAATGCTGAACGGAGGAAATAAAATAATAAGGTCGAAAATGTGTGTGTGTGTGTGTGTGTGTGTGTGTGTGTGTGTGTGTGTGTGTGTGTGTGTGTGTGTGTGTGTGTGTGTGTCCGATCCAAATCACAAATCCAAAATGTAATGGGTTCGTCCTTGAGACACATTCTTTCTTTCCGTCAAATCAAGTTTAAATAGGTTCAGTAATTTTTGTAGTTTTTTTTTTTTTTTTTTTTTCTTTTTAGTAATCTTGCTGAGCGATCCTGGATCCCCCATCTGATCCGGATCTGTAAGTCGTGTCCATGAGATCGTCGAATTAAATCCCGAATCTTTGCCAAGTCATTACTGTGATGATGGAGGGGTTGTTGGCCTGCGCTTGTCTCCCCCCCCCCCCCCCCCCCCCCCCATATGAGATTGTTCGACTTTGTATTCGTCTGACTTTATTCAAATTTAAAAAGGCTGTGCCAGTCTTGAATAAAGTTATTCTGTGTCAGGTTTTCTTATGGGAGCAAGACTTACCCTACTTGTTTATTGCCTTTTACATAAGTTATGATCTATCTCTCCAGCTGTAAATTCTGCGTGCTGTGGTGCAGCATATATGGACTAGTCTGCACACAGAGACACATCCATGAGAAATCTGGAAACAGATCCGGGTTTGTGTCACGGATCCTTACCAACATTTAATGGATTCGTCCCAGAGCCATGTTGTAGTTTATGTCGAAGTTCGATTAAAATGTGGTGACTAGGTTTTGCGCAGTCCTGCCGATTGGAAAACAAACTTAAGACACACGAACCAATTGATGTGGGTGATAGCGTAACCTAGACGGACGTAATGATGAGGATAGAAATTTGTATAGATGGCCTCCAGTACGGAGGAACTCGGAGCCTTTATATAATAGAGGAAAGTACAGAAGAAAAACTTAAAATCAGGGTCAAAATACAGACCAAAATCAGGGTCAAAATACAGACCAACAATTTCCCTACACGTTTATGTAGTTCTGAAGGGGACGAGACAGTGTGGAATCAAACTATCTCGGAGAGATGAGCACCGGAGTCTGTGATGAGTTTTGCAGCAGATGGTGCCTGATCTTAATTTTATATCCTGGGAGATTGGAAGCCGTTGCATTTAATCAGAAGAGGGTGAAGTGATTTTGCTTCCTTGTTTTGAAAAGTCAGCCAAGCCGGACAACTTCGAACATTTTTGACATTACTCAGTTCTCAAAAGTTTGTCAATCCTCTTGCCTTATGACACCCAATTTTGAACAAAAAGAAGTCGGAGAGCACTGTTAGAATCCTACTGGAAGGAATTATAATGGTTTCTGATACTGAGTTTGTTCATGATGGAGAACGACTCCCAGCAGATATTTCAGCATCATAACAGGCAGGCTGAATGTTTTTCAGCAAGACTGCTGAACTTGTGTCGGTTCATCTACAGTCAGTCCTAACTGGCCACTGGCGTTCGCCACAACATTTCTCTTGCTTCATGGAGCGGAGAACAGGTTTTACGGAGATGTACCCAAGGAGCACAGCGACCGTGAGGACACACTGACCGTCTGGACGGGGCGTGAGAGTCAAGACAGACAGAGATGACCTCAAGAAGACGCATAGCTTCCAACCATGGCTCGGACATCTACTTTGAAAGCTGTCTTGTTGGTGCTCAACAAGCTTTAGGAAGTGGTCGACAGATATTAAAACGATGAAGAACAGGTCAGAGAGAAATAGCTGGACGTCAGCAGTGGATAGTAAATCGTCTCTTGGGAAGAAAATTTTCATGCCGAAGATGACAATACGCCAAGAATACTGGAATTCTTTTTTTTTTTTTTTTTTTTTTTTTTGAAATGGCATCATTTGTTTCATCTGCTCGGTGATGATCTTTACAGACAGTCGAAGTGGATATGGTGTACGATTCAACAGTGTCATGTTGATCAGTTCCGACGATGCGTGAGGAAAGGGAAGACGACGTAGTGAAAGTGACTGGGTTTGTTTACGCACTCCGAAACGGCCAGTGCCCCCCTGCTGTTTGGGCAATAGGAAGCGACAGTAACCAGGGAGAGGGAAGGAAGGAAAGAAGGAGCCTGGCCTCGTCACCATGACCTTTGAAGCAGAAGTCGGTGAGCCTGGCCTCGTCACCATGACCTTTGAAGCAGAAGTCGGTGAGCCTGGCCTCGTCACCATGACCTTTTGAAGCAGAAGTCGGTGAGCCTGGCCTCGTCACCATGACCTTTGAAGCAGAAGTCGGTCAGGCTGGCCTCGTCACCATGACCTTTGAAGCAGAAGTCGGTCAGGCTGGCCTCGTCACCATGACGTTTGAAGCAGAAGTCTGTCAGGCTGGCCTTGTCACCATGAAGTCGGTCAGGAGCTTTTTTTTTTTTTTTTTTTTTTTAAATTTTGTTTTTGTCCTCCAACCTCCATTTTCCCCACATTTTCCCCAGTCCTTTTCTCTCCATGTAATTTAAAGTGGGTCACCTATCCTCATACCCCCTCTTCCACCCCCCCCCCCAGCCCCGTTCTTTTTTTTTTTTTTCTTTTTGCTTTATCAACTTTAACACGCCATGCAAATCTGTATGTTCGACTACCGATGGACATTCTCATTTGAACTCTGATCAGTTTAGTGTTTAATATAGAGCGTCTGGGTTTGTTAATATGCTGATGCAGTCAAGAGCATTTTATCTTCGCCAAGACTATGAACGGATTCCACAATCCTTATGCGTCTGTCTTCGGGAAACAGAATTTTGAGTGCTTGCTAATGTCTTGTTTCCAAGACTCGGACATCGTTGACTAAAAACCAAGCGGCACAGAATGAAATGTAGACGGATTTCTGTTGAGTTGCAGCACGCGAAGGTGATGGTTAATTGTGTTTGGTTGTTTTCGCCACGAAAATTATGTTTTCACCCGCTTCTGTTGGTTTGTCTGTCGGCAAGATTGTGACCACATTTGTGGACAGGAGGAGTGAGACCCAAGGACAAAGTGGATGAACTTCGGTGCGAATCCGCAGGGGTCAGAGGGCGAAACCAGGTTCCATTTAACAAAACTACGCAAAAAAAAATAAAAGAAAAAAAAAAAGAAGGAAAGAAAGAAAGAAAAGAGAACAGAAAAACCACCGCAGGACATCTGGAAGAAGTTTGTCTGACTGATGAAGCCTAGCCCAAAGATGGAACTGAAAGATTTTGCGGATTCGGCCCAAAGGGCGGGTCCAGGATCTGTTGAAGTTGGGTGGAGTTCTGCTCTCTGCCGAATGCTCTTCTGGTCGTAACTGCGTTTATAGGGTGGTAAGAGTAATGGCTGTAAATCCATGTTATCTTCGCAGGTAAAAAGTAGCATGAGACCAGAGGGAGAGAGAGAGGTGGGGCGGGTCAATTTCCAGTTTTCTCCTCCCCATTCCCTTCTATGTGTCTGTGGTGTACTGCCACACCTCATTCTTTTTTTTCTCTATCGTTGCCACTAAAAGGAAAAAAAAAAACGAAAAAAAAAAGGGGTTTGCGGACCCACCCTCTTCACTGGTTTAGGCTTTGCATCGTCGATCAACCGTGTCTTCATTCGCCCTGGCTTCCCGAGATCTACATCCGTTTCTCTCACAGAACCGGCGTGGTCATAGGGTCGATGATTGTAAGATCGTGTCCGGGTGTCGTGCCTTCCCCCGCGCTCTTCCCCCGTTCTTCCTGTCTGTCCCTTTATGCAACTTACCTTTGATTTTGCTCTTCCATCCCGTTCCGCTTTGCTATGGATGACCTGTGGTTTGAGCTAGTGTTTGAGTATCCTGTGGTTTAAGCCAGTGTACATCACTTCGCTTGCTTTCGTTTGTTTAAAAGATACTAATTGTGCTAATGCATTACACGACACATTATTCCTTATACCTCTCCTCCTCTTCTAAGGCACTTGCCCACTCTCAGCCTTAATCTTCCCCCCTCCCTTCCCCTCCCCGCTCCCCACTTCCTAACCTCGCCCTTTCCCCTTCTTTCTGTCTTTCTGCCTCCCTCTTTT
>JADBJO010001796.1:267821-277821 GCA_016801955.1 Conus betulinus | reverse complement strand
CCCTGTAACATCTGCAGTTGTATGACCAACACTGTATCATTGGATGGATATCTGCAGATGTATGATCAACTCTGTAACAGTCTGCAGTTGTATGACCACACTGTATCATTGGATGGATACCTGCAGTTGTATGACAACCCTGTATCATTGGATGGATGTCTGCAGCTGTATGATCAACCCTGTAACATTGGATGGATGTCTGCAGCTGTATGATCAACTCTGTAACATTGGATGGATATCTGCAGTTGTATGATCAACCCTGTAACATTCTATGGATATCTGCAGCTGCATGATCAGCCCTGTAACATTGGATGGATGGATATCTGCAGCTGTACAATCAACCCTGTAACATTGGATGGATATCTGCAGCTGTATCACCAACCCTGTACATTGGATGGATATCTGCAGCTGTATGATCAACCCTGTAACATTGGATGGATATCTGCAGTTGTATGACCAACCCTGTAACATTGGATGGATATCTGCAGCTGTATGATCAACCCTGTGACATTGGATGGATATCTGCAGTTGTATGACCAACCCTGTAACATTGGATGGATATCTTCAGCTGTATGATCAACCAACATTGGACGGATATCTGCCGTGTACGATCAACCCTGTAACATTGGATGGATATCTGCAGCTGTATCACCAACCCTGTAACATTAGATGGATATCTGCAGCTGTATGATCAACCTGTAATATGGATGGATATCTGCAGTTGTATGACCAACCCTGTAACATTGGATGGATATCTGCAGCTGTATGATCAACCCTGTGACATTGGATGGATATCTGCAGTTGTATGACCAACCCTGTAACATTGGATGGATATCTTCAGCTGTATGATCAACCAACATTGGATGGGTATCTGCAGCTCTACGATTAGCCCTGTAACATTGGATGGATATCTGCAGCCTTACAATCGACCCTATGTCTGTAGCTATAGAATTAGCTCTGTAATACTGTAAGGATATCTGCCACCATACAGAGAAAAACCTTAAAATTGGACACACACACACACACACACACACACTCACACGCACACGCACACACACACACACACACACACACACCACACCACACCACACACACACACACACACACACACACACACACACACACACACACACACACACACACGCTTATGCCTCAGAATAAAATGAAATGAAATAAAATAACAAAAAAAGCGGACAAACAAAAAGAAAACATATCAGAATATGTGGATATTCACAACTTGCAAAACAAACCTGTAAAGAAATGGATCATACGCGCTACCTTACGTCAACCTTGTGGAA
The DNA here is from genome assembly GCA_016801955.1 of Conus betulinus. Lineage (NCBI taxonomy): Eukaryota > Metazoa > Mollusca > Gastropoda > Neogastropoda > Conidae > Conus > Conus betulinus. Next base: position 276,523 of record JADBJO010001796.1, on the reverse strand, counting down.
TTGGATGGATACTCGGGACACCTTACGATCAGCCGAGTACACCTGGATAGACATGATACCACTGTAACACTGGAAGGATATTCGCCTCCTTACATACAACCCTGTAAACTTAGATATCTGTCATCTTGCAAACCAAGTACAACCGGTCGGGTATCTGCCAGCTCACGAACAGCCTTGTCAGATGGATGTCCGTTACCATACAAACAACGATGTAAAACTTACTTGGCATCTTATAAACAACCTTATAAACTGAACGGAGCCGATGAAAAAAAAAAAACAAACCTTTTCTCGTAATGTGATGCTATGAATGACTTTCTAGACTTACAGGGGAGCAAGGAACTCGCACTGAAACCTTAATAGATAGACATGCGTTCACACACACATACACCTACACACACACACACACACACACACACACACACACACACACACACACACACACACACACACACTCTCGCACGCACGCACGCACGCACTCATTTCTGCTTTAGAATCCGAACTAGGAATGTATTTTTTGAATGAAATGTGTCTTGAGTGGAAATGGTAATTGGTAAGTTTGGCTACAAAATCAAACCAAAGGTCAGTTGAGGCAAAGTTTAAGCAAACGTTTTTAGCTTTGCTCTGCCTCCGTTCTGTGGTACTGGTGATGAAACGTTCTTATCACCCAAGGGTCCTGGGTTTAATCCCAGTTTTTGCCTGAAACAGCCAGGTCACAGGAGATCGTTTCCTCCCAGGAGGCCGTGGGATGAGACTTGAAAAACTGGGGCCTGTGTATAAAGACGTTCATGGCATCAAAAGTAACAGCAACAAAACACTTTGCACACATTTTACGCCCCGTTCCGTCTGTGGGATAGACAGTGCCACTGTATACCAGTTGGGTGGATGATTCCAAACAGACAAACGAAGACTCAAACAAAACCAGCATGCACACTGCAGAGGTCTGTTGGACATCATATCTGAAATCAGAGTGAAGCTACCTAATATAAGGATTGAAATGTCACATAATCAAACAAGAATCCCACCAATGGTAAACTTCTGAGTTCTGAGTTCTAGCCGGGAAGGGGGGGGGGGGGGGGGGGGTAGGAAAACAAAAACAAAAAAAAAAAAAAAAAATCTTGCATCTTAGATGCTCTCCCAGGGCTGGACAGGATCAGTCTTCTGGTCGCCACAGGCAAATTGAAAAGCCAGTGAGCCAGAGGATTTCAAATTTGAACAGCGGGTCACGCGACTCGGAAATGTGTTTGTCTGCACTGATAAATTCACCGAGAATTTTTGAAAAAATTAAGTGCTTTAATTCTGAAGTGGTGGTCGACATCGTCATTCTCACTCGCTGCACACGAAGCAGATAACGTAATAATCCCGCTGGCTTCACAGACACGGTTAGCTTTAGACGAATAGCGACGTGTACGGCAGGAGTCGATATCGTCCGATCGGTTTGTTCGCCTGCCGATGTTAGACGCCATGTCGTCGCCATATTCCTTCGCTTTGCCTCTGAAGTTTTCGCTCCAGTATGACAATACGAAAGCGTCAACCAGTCTTGTAGAATTAAGGTTTCAAACCAGTAAGCAACCGAGGGAAGAGTGTGGAGGGGTTAAATGGCGTGAAATGGACCCAGAGTGTTGCAGTCTGCGTTGAAGAAGTTGATTCCGTCTTCCTTCTGTCGGTAGCGCTGCGCAGTGCATGCTCGGGATTTTCCCACGGAGAAGTTGAACTCGTTCTAATGTTGATGCTTGCTGTCTCTTGCGAAGAAAGTATGTAAAAAAAAAAAAAAAAAGTATGTAGAAAAAAAATGAAAAAATAAAATATGAAAAGAAATGTTTTAAAGAGATGTGAAAGCTTTCAAATCTCAGGCTTGTGAAAACTGCCCAGGTTGTGGGATTTGTTTGTTTGTTTGTTTTTTGTTCAGTAAGCCGTTTGACTTGTTGGGGGGAAATCAAACTTCTCCAGTTCTGCATCTTCACGTGCTGTCGTTTGGTTGCATGGAGACAGTGTTAGATAACCTCCGTTCCCCCTCCCTTCAACCTCTTTGTGTCTTCTGTCTCCCTCTTAACTGCCTCCCCCGTGCCCCACACCCCTTCCCCTTAGCTGCATTGTCGTTTTGTTTATTTACTTCGTCCGTTGTTCCTCCGTGCTTTCTTTCATCCCCGTTACTCTTTTCATTTACGTTTTTTTTTTTTTCTCCTTTGAACTCTTAGAAACCCGGTTGCAAAGGAATGTTGGACTTGCGCGTTCCTTACTTTGTCAGGCGGACACGCCCACATGTCATCGTCGCCGGTGGATTACCTGCTTTAAAGTACCTGCAAAATGCTGTTTTGTAGTGTCCGTTTTTATGGTGGGTGAAGGTGTGCGGGATGGGTGGTGGGGGTGCTCTGTCTTTGTTTCTTTCTTTCTGTCTATCTCTTCTCTGTCCTATATTTTCGATGTTAGATACTGTTGTTCCAGTTGTCCCTTTTTACCTTCGAAGGAGAGTTGGGGTGGGTTTTGGGGGTTATTCCCTTTTTCTCTGTGTGTGTGTGTGTGTGTTTTTTTTTTCCTTTCTTCCTTCTTTTTGTATCCTCAGTATTCCTTCCTTCTTTCATTCTTTCTTTCGCCTTGTGTGTGTGTGTGTGTGTGTGTGTGTGTGTGTGTGTGTGAGAGAGAGAGAGAGAGAGAGAGAGAGCGTGTGTGTGTGCGCGCGTGTGTGCGCGTGTATGTGGGTGGGAATGGGGGGTGGGGAGGTGTAGGGTTTCCTCACTTCAGACTCAAGTTTCAAAGCAATGTTGAGGGGATGGACCCCGAATTCCCCCCCCCCCCCCTCCCCCCTCTAATCAGTCGCACACTCCCAATTGCCGCTTTCGCTGTGGGATACCTGTGCAATACCTTTTCATAAAGAGCACATTCATACCTCTTATCTCTTCGCTCTTCCTTTCTGTAATTTGTCTTTCACTATCTTGTATGCTTATATATTTTTTCTTTCTTTCTTCTTTCTTCTTCCCCCCCCCTCTCTCTCTCTCTCTCTCTCTCTCTCTCTCTCTTTACGTTATTGGTTGTTGCCACTCTACACAGACCAGTTACACCATGCATTGCTGAACTGACGGGATCATCCTGAATTCATTTCTCCCTCGAACCGACACACCTTGTTGATTGTATTCACTGTTGGGTAAATGTACATTCCTGTAAAATATTACAACGTTCTAGTTTTGTACAGTGGGGTGTGTTGGGGGCAGGTTTACATTCTTCCTGTTGTTTTCTCCCTCTTTTTCCCGTTGTAGTTTTCTACGATGGGGTATTGGGGGCAGGTTTACATTCTTCCTGTTGTTTTCTCCCTCTTTTTCCCGCTGTAGTTTTCTGCAATGGGGTGTTGGGGGCAGGTTTACATTCTTCCTGTTGTTCTCTCCTTCTTTTTCCCGCTGTAGTTTTCTGCAATGGGGTGTTGGGGGCAGGTTTACATTCTTCCTGTTGTTCTCTCCTTCTTTTTCCCGTTGTAGTTTTCTACAATGGGGTGTTGGGGGTAGGTTTATATTCTTCCGGTTGTTCTCTCCCTCTTTTCCTCTTTCCTTCGTTTGGTGGTTAACAAGTATAGGGAAGAGGGACAGTAGCGTCGCACTGTTTCCCCCACCACTCGCGCCGATATCCAGCAATCTTTTTCCAAGCGAGATAAGGAATCTTATGAGTCGATTGCTTGACGAATGCATTGCCCTTTTCGGTTGCGGTTGTAACTTAAGATCGGATAGAGCGTTTTACCTAATCATGCTACTCGCCAAATTTTATATTTATGAACGTACATATGAAAAAAAAAAAAAAAAAAACTGCCATCGGTTCAGATCTTTATTGTGTTTTTGAAAGCCAGATGTGAAATAGAAAAGTATGTTGCTCGTCTTAACATGTCCCATGGAACTTTTGTTGCGCAATGCCCCCCCCCCCCCCCCCCCCCCCCCCCTACTTTTTGACTTTAGGTAAACGTTGTGTTACCGCATACAAAGGTTATGGCAGCAGCCAACTGTTTTGTGTTTGTAGTTACGTTTTTCTGGCTGGCCCCCCCACTCACCCCACCCCCACCCTCATTCCCAAAGTCATGGATCTGGTGTGTGTGTGTGTGTGTGTGTGTGTGTGTGTGTGTGTGTGTGTGTTTATTTCGTTTGTGCCATCTGCAGTTATTATTCTGTTCATGAATGTGTGTGATCTGATGTACATGTACAAACGTGATTACTAGTTAATGAATTTATGTCCTATCATTTCATTATCCTTAACCTAATATGTGTGTGTGCTTTTTGTATTCATTATCTCTGATTTGTGTTTGTTACAGTTTGGAAATGAAAACCTGAAAAACCATTTTTAGCCGGGGGGGGGGGGGGGGGGGGGGGGGGGGGGGGGGGGGGGGGGGGGGGACTGGGCTGCTGGGCCCCTGCCAGGTAACCGTGTAAACCAGCATCTTTCTGTGCGCAGTTAGCGATGGCGGCATACAGCCACCGTGTGGGTCTTGCCCGCATGTGAACCAACATGCATGACTTTCGGACTTGATCATTGGCGCCATGATCTGTGAAGTGTGTTGAACAGCCAGCCAGCCAGTGACTGTTGGCAGGCGCGCAACCAACCAGTCCAACAGGAAGAGGCGAATGCCTTCTGTACATGCTCAGTGGGATTCCAGCTAGCGAAAACGAACACGCCAGTTCCTGTTCACTCTTCATCTTGGTTTTGTCAGATTCTGGCAAACTATGTAGAGCTTCCAGTGTTTCATTTTATCAAGGGAATTTGTTTTCTTTCTGTCTGTCTTCTTTCGTGTTCTTTCAACTTGTATGTCTTTTTTTTTTTTTTTTTTCATTCTTTCATTTTGTGTCTCCTGTTTTCTGCCTGTCCATCTATCATTGGAGGTGCATTCTTTTGTCTTCCAACCTTATCTTCTTTCATTTCCCCCCCCCCCCCCCCCCCCTTTTTTTTTTTTTTTCTTTCCCATTCTTTTTTTCTGCCTTTCTTTCTTTCCTTCTTTGTTCCATCCTTCCTTTGTGTGTGTGTGTGTGTGTGTGTGTGTGTGTGTTTTCTATTTCTCCCGTATCTCATCCCTCGATCGTTTGGTTCATCTCCTTGCTTTCTAGTGATCCCTTTCCCTCACAGATATGAAGACACAGAAAAAAAAAAAAAAAGCAGTGCCGAAGGAACAGGGGCCTTAATATACCTCTTAATGACACAGACACGTCGCTGTATACCGCTAAATTTCTGTGAAAACCTCCTTCCAGGTTTCAGCTTTCAAAGAGGAGAAGAGGATGGTGGTAGACGTGGGGGGGGGGGGGGGGGGGGGCGGGGGGGGGGGGGGGGGGTGGTATAAGACGAGGGTGGTACAATTGACATTCTTTTGCAGTTCACCACCCAAGCTGTCGGACACGCATCGTTCTTTGTCACATTCGCTGTTGGACACCAGTCAAATCGCCCGAGTTACTGGTTGTGTGGAAGGGGTTACAGGAAGGGGTGGTACTTACTTCCCTTCTTTCGTTCCCTCCGCAATGATTCCTTTTGGCTTCATTTTTGTTTTGTTTTGTTTTGTTTTGTCAGATACTTGAAAATTAAGCAATGATTCTTATTGTCATTGAGAATGGTGGTGGTTGTTTTTTGTTTGTTTGTTTGTTTTTTGTCCCTTTCTTTCGTTCCTTTCTGTTCCCGTCATCCTTCCGTTACTTTTACTTTCATCCTCCCGTTATGTTCATGCACCTTCTGGCGGTTTAAAACTTCTTCCTCTCAATTTTTCTCTTTTTTTCTTACTTTTTTTTTTTTTTAAGTCATCAGTTTTGTTTTGCTTATTTTTCCCTCCTACATTTCAAAGAGACAATCTACCAAGCAGCGCTGAAAAGACGGGACTCTCGGTTCATTCATTTACCCACGGGACTGTTAATTGCTCGCATTCATTGTCGGATACCTGTAGATTAAGTAAAATCCTCCGGCTATGTAGTTTTATTGAAGGCTGGGTCGGGGAGATTTATCTTCTTCCTTTCTTTCAGTCTTTCCCATAGCTGTGTACTTTCTTCGTCCTTTTTTTTTTTTTTTTTTTTTTTTTTTTTTTAATTTTTTAATCAGATGTGTGCCAGTTGAACGAAAACCGCCAGTAAGGCGTTTCATTGGGAGTGGTGTCTTTTTCTTTCATTCATTTGTTTTTTGTGGGATATTTGTGATCGGGAGAGCTTTTTTTTTTTTCTCCATTATAAGGGGGATTCATTATTTCTTAATTTTTTCCCCTTCCAAATGGGCTTAAGAGCTCGACTTCCATTCCTTCTGTCATTCCTTTCTTCGTGCGGTGTCTTCCACCTTCCTTGCATCAGTGATTTCTTTTCCTGCCTCGCCTTCTTACTTTTTTGTTTTATTCTGACTTCCCTACACTACAGAGACCAGTAAGTTTGCCCAGGGGCGCTGAACTGAGAGTTTTCAGTTTACCATTCAGTTCGTGCATACGTAAACGCCCATGCTTCACGTCGTCCCCACCCTTGGACATCTTGGTGAATGTGAAATACACCTGCTGGGCTGTTTCTGACTTGAGAGAGAGAGAGAGAGAGAGAGAGAGAGAGAGAGAGAGAGAGAGAGAGAGGGGGGTAGGGGTGGGGAGGGGTTGGGGGAATACGTACGTTTTCTCTGCATGTTTCTTCCAACCTACTCCATCCCCCCCCCCCCCCCTCTCTCTCTCTCTCTCTCTCTCTCTCTCTCTCTCTCTCTCTCTCTCTCTCTCTCTCTCTCTCTCTCTCTCAATGCTGGATACTTACCAGTGCAAAACTCCAGTTCTCCGTGTTAGCCAGTTTTGCATTATAAACAGAACCTCCTGATTTCCGTTTTTTTTTTTTTTTTTTTTTTTATAAGCTAAGCTGTTGGGGGAAAAAAAAATCTATCGTTCGCTTTTTTTGTTTGTTTGTTTGTTTGTTTTTCGCTTTACTTCATATCATTTGTATCTCCTTCCCCCACCTCCTCCCCGGCCTTTTCCATTCTTTCACTGTCGCCTGCCCTTCCAGCGCCCGCTCCCCCTCCACCCTTCTGGTTTTCAACAGTCCTCGTACACGGACGAACGAACTTGCGGTGTGTTGAACTGATGGTGGGACCCCAACTTCTTTCGCATGCTGACGGACACACCCATGTGTCACGTCATCGCTTTCATTGTTGGATACGTACGCATCGAAAAGCCCCCCCCCCCCCCCCCCTCTCTCTCTCTCTCTCTCTCTCTCTCTCTCTCTCTCTCTCTCTCTCTCTTCTCATCTCAACACCCACCCTCTTCTGACGCAAGCTTTACGTCTTTGAAGACGACGAGAGGAGTGGGACAGTAAGGGTAGAGTGGGAAGAGAATGTAGATGTAGTAGTGGAAGGAAGGAAAAAAGCGAAGGGTAGATGACGTAGGGGAGTGGGGGTGGGGGGGGGGGGGGGGGGGGACAGGGGTAGTTAGACGTAGTTTGGTAAGAGTGCGCACTGTTTCCAGTTTGTTGAGGGGTAAACTCGTGGTGGAGGAGAGGAAAGAAAGGGATGTGGAGGTTTGGGGGTGGAACAGGGGGCGGTGATTGTGGGCACATCTCTAGTTTGTTTATGGGGAAACATCTTAACTAGATGCCGGTACAGAGGTATATGGACATGCTCATGCGAGCAGGCAAGCCCACAACTTTCCAACAATGCGCGTACATCTATTGCTTACAAGGTGTTGGCATACAGTCTACATGCACGTGCACATGTCTAGCCTGATTAGAAATTCTCCGCATGCACTGTTCTAAAGCACACATAGGCATATGCACATATGGGCACACAATGCACATGTAAGTATGTGTGTGCACATCACATGCATGTGCACATGCACATGCTTTGACATTCACACATCTGCACACATGTATGCATGCTTGCAGACATATATGTGTACATGCACAAAAAGTGGGTTAAAAGAGCACTTTGCTCTCACACTCTCTCTCTCTCTCTCTCTCTCTCTCTCTCTCTCTCTCTCTCTGCACCCACCATTCCCTCTATATGTCTTTTTCACTCTCTCTCTCTCTCTCTCTCTCTCTCTCTCTCTCTCTCTGTGTGTGTATGTATGTAGCTTCCCTTGCTTGACTTGCCAGCAAAATGGCTTTTTAATAACAAAGCCAGAAGCTTGTCAGATTAGCTGAAAATTGCCCCCTTTGCCTGTCTTAGTCTACCATCTCCATTAGATAGAGCTCTCAGTACCGTAATACAGGAAATTTCAGTCTTTTTCTGAAAATAAAAGGTGGAGAGAACCACAGTGCAGTTGTGCTATGACTGAAACCAGTAAGCCGGCCATCTTGGCCAGTTCACCATGACAGTGCAGTGTGATGGAGAAAGTGACCTGAACAAGCAGACTATCCAGGGACTGGAGGGTAAGGAGGGCCAAGGTGCACAGAAATTCAGTGACTCAAGAACAAAAGTAACTTGATCTTCATTCCCTTCAGTACTTTTTCTCCCAGCCCCTCCAAGTTTATTTTTATAAACAGAGAAAAAACACATCGCTGTTTCAAACATCCAAAAGCGATGCAAATTTCTGCGCTGGCACACATGTCCACAAAGTGGAGTCTGCATGCCCAGCATGTGACAAAAGCATACAGAGAGTGGCAGTGTTCTGTGGTTCTGAAAATACAGACATGTACGAACATGTTGACGAGCCTGAAAGAGATTTAGGCAATGTTTGTGTACCAGTAAACATCACACAAACAACACACAGAACACGATCTACTGATACAGCATACAGAGGACAACGC
>JADBJO010001796.1:237821-265321 GCA_016801955.1 Conus betulinus | reverse complement strand
TGGGCTTTTCATCTGTGAAAGGAGTCAAAACTGAGGGACATAGGCTTTCATTGATGCAGGTTTTCTGTAAAGGGTCTTATTCTAATATTCCGTTCATTAATAAACTTAAATTTGTGTGCTGTTTTGAAAACAAACAAACAAACAAAACAAAAAACAGGTAGTCTGTTCACATCGTCCTTCCTCCAGTCATCGACTAGCCTAGTAAAAGACAGTATATCTGTAGATCCCCAAACACTAGAGACAGTAGGGTGGACTAGATGGTTTGTAGGGTTTTTGTGCATCTTCTGGTTGAAAGAGATGGGTTCTCACAGTGCAGCACTTTGTCTAGCCCATCTGTATGTGTGTGGTCATTCATATAAGGATCACTCCATAGTTTCTCCAGTGATTCAGTGGATTTGGCTGCCACTTGGGGAGTGATGGCCTTTTCCACGTGTTTATAAGTAGTAAAACTGCCAAGCAGTCGCTTCTCTTGTTTTATGTGTTTGTCATTGTCTTGAATCAACAATAAAGTGACTATGCACACAGTGTGTGTGTGGGCATGTGTGTGTGTGTGTGTGTGTGTGTGTGTGTGTGTGTGTGTAGGCACATGTGTGTGTGGTTAAACATAGTTTTGTTTTTTTTAGTGTGTGTGTGTGTGTGTGTGTGTGTGTGTGTGTGTGTGGGTTTAATCTACTTGACCAACACTGTACTGCACTGCCTTTAGTGTACTGCACCTAAGTCTTTCTTCAGTGTATTTATCAAGTGCTGAATCCACTGTACCCGAATTGTTCTATACTGTTCTGTAATGTGTTAAGTCTACCATACCAAAGTCACTGTGGACTGTTTCAGGTTGTGCTAAATCTACTGTACTGTCCTGCCCTCAGTACCATTTTGTACTGCATTGTACTCTGCATGCCTATACTATAATATACTTCGCATAATACCGTACTTTAGGGAGTTCGTTGTCTTGTATGCCTACAGAACTGTTCTGGATGTGCTATGTGTACTAATGGTTCTGATTGTACTGTGGTGTTCTGTATATTGTCTAGTACCGTGCATTTTGTACAGTCCGAGTCACACCGTGCTCTTTGTGTCATTCTGTGCTTGCTGGCTGTAGTTATTGCTAAGCTCTCTGTACTGTACTGTGCTTACAGCAGTGAACCATTCTGTACCAAACTGTAGGTCTAGTACTCGATGAGCTATGATTGACTTCAGGGCTGTGAGCTATGATTGACTTCAGGGCTGTGAGCTATGATTGGCTTCAAGGCACAGCCCTGCACAGCTCAACCCATTCACAGCATCACATCAGTTCATTGTTTTGCTGTGTGCATTCATCATGAAAGAAATACATGCATTTAACAGACAGCAATGGTTACCTGTGTTTTTTTCAGGTACAAGATTCCTCCACCGCCCTCCGGCCCTGCTCCAGAACCTCCGGGCAGCAGCAATCGAGATCCTTACGATTTTGGTGGATTCCACGAAACTATCGGTGAGAGAAGTTGGATGCTTTTTTTGGTGATGAATATATGTAGACTGTGGTGATTTGTTCAAGGGCATGTATTGGTGAGTCTGTACTCTGTGTGTGTGTGTGTGTGTGTGTGTGTGTGTGTGTGTGTGTGTGTGCATGCGCATGCACAGTACAGTACATGCGCATGTGTATGCAGCACAGCAGACTCTTAGACGCTGACTTTGCCATAAGAATCCCATAGGTGTGTGTCTGTGTGCGTGTGTCAGTACAACACTATGTTAATCTGACAGTAAATGGTTTTCAGTCAGTCAGTCAGTGTCTGTGTGCTTGTCTGTGGGGGCATGCGCACCTGCATTCATGCGCGCACTTGTGCATGAGTACATCCGCACATGTGTGTGCATATGTGTGTGCTTCTTGGTGGGTGAATCTTTTTCTTTGTGTGTCTTGGTAGTTTAATGTGTTTCTTGGTGTATGTGTGGTTGTGTGTGTGTCTGTGTGTGTGTGGTTGTGGGTCTATCTGTGTGTGTGTGTGTATATCTGTATGTGTATAATGGTGTCTGTCCGTCTGTAAACTGTCTCTTGGTAGGCTTGTGTGGATGTCATTATGTGTAGTTGAATGAATGTGTGTGTGTGTGTGTGTGGTTCAAGGTGGGTTAATTTTGTGCTTATAAATGGGTGGGAAGGGCTGAGTAATTGCACACTTTCACTTGTGTGTATGTCAGTGTGTCTGTGGTGTTCGCATGAGTGAATTTGTGGGGAACTGCATATGGGTATGTATTTTCATGAAAAAGAGAGAGAGAGAGAGAAATACAGAGAGAGTGTGTGTATGTGTGTGTTTTAGGTTTGGGAGATTTATGATAAGTGACTGTATGTTCATAATTTATGTGATAATCACATTTGTTGAGAAAATTTATCATGTTAATGATTTGAATATGGCTATAAAAAAAATGAAGTGAGAATGAATATTTTCACATCTTCATTCTGTGCAGTCGCTGCAGTCCCCAAGGTTTTTGTTTGTGTTTTTTTGTGTTGCTGTGGAAGGTTTTGAATGTGACGGTATGTATGTTTTGATTTGTCACAACCAAGAGCTTATTACCTCAGCAAATTCATAGAATCATGTCAACTTGTACTTAGAGGGTATGATTTTATACCTTCATGCCTTCAGAATTGTTTGAAGGTTGATACACAATGCAATGTGAAGTTGTAAGAAAAGAGAGCTTTCTTTGCTATGAAGGGTGAAGACACACTGGTGTCAGCTCGTGCACACAAACACTTACACACACACACACACACACACACACACACACACACACACACACACACACACACACACACACATGTACTTACACACAAACAGGCATGTACGTACACACACACACATATTTTTGCATCTTCATTCTGTGCAGTCGCTGCAGTCCCCGAGGTTTTTGTTTGTGTGTGTTTATTTTGTGTTGCTGTGGAAGGTTTTGAATGTTACAGTATGTATGTTTTGATTTGTCACAACCAAGAGTTTACTACCTCAGCAAATTCATAGAATCATGCAACTTGTACTTAGAGGGGTATGATTTTATACCTTCATGCCTTCAGAATTGTTTGAAGGTTGATACGTAATGCAATGTGAAGTTGTAAGAAAAGAGAGCTTTCTTTGGTATGAAGGGTGAAGACACGCTGATGTCAGCTCGCGCACAAACACTTACACACACACACACACACACACACACACACACACACACACACACACACACACACATGTACGTACACACACACACACACACACACACACACACACACACACACACACACACACACACACACACACACACACACACACACACATGAATTTGAATAGTGGCTGTTTCTACATATAGATTTGTCTTGTATAGATGGCAGATTGTAAGTGGTACTCATGCATATGTCTGGGGGGAAGGCATAACAGTCTAATGTTGTGGTTTATGTATGTTTGGAAATCTAGTTTTGATTTGCTTTCAAAGGGTTCTGTTTAAATAGGAATGCATATATTTGTGAATATGTGTGTGTGTGTGTGTGTGTGTGTTGCCAAGAATTCATTGAATGTCAGTGCACGCATTGCAAATGTGATGGATGTTCAGATGAAGACCTAGATCAATCGATAATTTAATCAGTTGATCAATAAAAAGCAAGATTGCAAAGAAGTTTTTCATGTTTCTTTAAAATCTAGGAGCAGTAAAATCAAGAGGAATTATTTTTACTTTTCCGTATGGCCTAATTACATCTATAATAAGATGTCAGCAGTTTAGCTGCCATGTTGTAAGCGCTTTTATAGTTTGCTTCTTTTTCAAGATATGTTTTATTTTGTTCATTGTTGTGACTTGATATGTTTTTTTTTTACCTGTGTGTTTGACGGCAGTGAAAAGGCGCTGGTGGTCAGCTGAGCTATAATGATTAAAACTGTAACATGCCAAAACTGTTTAACAGATTTTAACGAAACTTCTTGGAGAGCTTGGCCCAAATAGGGACCCATTAAAATTTGGTGGTGTGGGGGGGATCTGTGGGGGGGGGGGGGGGGGGGGGAGGTGGTGGTGGTGTGGGGGGGGGGGGGGGGGGGGGGGGGGGGGGGGGGGGGGTTAAAGATCCATTCTGCAAGTTTACCCCAAATCTACTTGAATCAGTTTTAGTGAGATTTGATGAAAAAGGTGGAATTTAGCCCCAGAATGAGCCCAGTAACTTTTGGTCAGGATCCGGATCAAAGCTGAGATCCAAGATGGATCAGCAGGGGCAACAAAAAAAAAAAAAGAAAAATGAAAAAGAAAAAGAAAGAGCAAGCTTACTGATTTTAACACAACTTGATGTAAAGATGGAGCATGGCCAAAGGCCGAATTTGTATCCAGATCTGTATACATCAAAGAGCCAGTCCAGCATCTGTTAAGTTGTGGTGTTGATGTAGATCAAAGGGCAGATCTTGGAACCGTCCAGCAAAAATTGCACAGAAACTACATAACAGGTTTTACAGGAGTGGTAGCATGCAGCCCAGGGGTAAACACATTACGTTTGTCGTGTGTCCTGACTCTCCCACAACCTGAAAACACAATGAAAGTGTTTTATTCATGGAACAATCAGAATTTTTCCTATGGAATTTATGGTACTATCAAAAACGTAATTTTTTCGGTGTTAGCAGATGTTTGTGTGTTAGCATGAGAAAGGGACCAAACTTATCAGTTACCTCATTTTACTGAACACAGATTCTTCTATGTGGGCCACACAGGACCCATATTTATAAAAGTTTTTTTTTTTTGCAATCCATGATGCAGATAATGCTGAAAGGGCTGATCCGGATTCCTTCAACCTTTCACATCGGTCAGAGTTCTCCTGAGTGCCCTTGAAATGTCTGCTCTGTTCTGTTGTAGCACAGGTGATGAATTGAACAAGTTCACTCTTTGGTTTCACAGAGCACCGCCAGTACAACCAGTTCAACGCCTCACAGTATGGCGGCTTCATTGGGGGCGCTCAGCGCACTAGCATCATGGCCCGTCCTTCTTACCTCCCTTACAGAGAGCGGGAAGATGAGATGGGGAGCAACGAACTACTAGAACGGGACGTGGTGAGTATCCGTTCATGTCTGTGTGCTTTGATGGAGCGTTTTTGACTATTGAAGTTTTTTTTTTTTTTTTTTTTTTTTTTTTTTTTTGGGGGGGGGGTCCTTTTTATGTGTCCTGTTTTTATATGCTTGTGTCCATCACTCTTCACCAAATTCTGTGACTCACATCATCCACCAGGCGACAGTGGTTGTATCATGGGCTGTGGCGAGGGGGTGGTGGTTTCAGTCCATATCATACTTTTAGCCAAGGCCAGCTTCGTCTAATGGATTGTTGAGAATGCTGTAACAGTAGGTCCAACTACTAAAGGCAGGAACCACACTGTCAAAGTTTCAGGGATCCATCTTCGAGCTCTGCGGGTGTCTGTGTATCTGGGACCTGGTTGATAACGCTGTGAAAGGATGCTTGGGATACGGTCCTGTCATGTAGTCCCTTATCAGCTTAGTCCTCCAAAGCATCATCTTCATCATCCACATCCTCATCCACAGTGATTGTGATGTAACAACAAAAAAAAGTCTCAAATGTTGTGGCTTTTCTTGCCTTGCTCCTATGGTCTTGATGCAGTCTTCACATCCTTCCTGGTCGTCGAGTCTTCAATGTCAACAGGTTCATACGGACTGTCATTGAATGGATGTAATGGTGGTGTCCTTTTTCTAAGTGGCGCTCACTGACGCTGGTTCACCAAGTAAGGAAAAGATTGTCATAGTCTTCTTTAAGGGCCATAGTAAGCACTGTATGTGCTGGATCAGAACAGACAGTACTGGACACCACCCAGATGACCTAGCAGCAGCGCAGTGTCTCCTCTCATGGATTGTCTTATTATGATTTGATGTAGAGAGCTCCCTGTGGTGTGCTGGCAGCACTCATGTTACCAGATAACTGCATGTGGCTGTTTGTCGGGGAACCAGAAAGAAAGAGCGAGATGGAAGATGAGTACGATGAGAGAGAGCGCTGAAGAGAAAAGAGAACATAACTACAGAAACGAATAGAACTTTCTGACTGTTCCTTTCATTCCACATTTTCTGTCTGTTTTTCTGTCTAACTGTCTGTGTCTCTCTGTTTCTTTCTCTTTCCCTTCCCCCCTCTCTCTCTCTCTCTTGCTTTCTCTCTTTATCCCCTACCACCACCACCCCTGTCCTCCTCCACCCCCCACTGCTTCATTTCTTCTGTCTTTTTATTCTTCTCAGACTCACTCTGTGTACCTCTCATCCTTTCTCATCTTACTCTTGTTCCTCTCTTTCTGTCACTTTCTTCTCTTCTCTCTCTCTCTCTCTCTCTCTCTCTCTCTCTCTCTCTCTCTCTCTCTCAACTCCCCCCCTCCTTCCAGCCTCCCTCTTCTCCCTTCTTTCCACATCTGACATACCAGTGGCATCTTAATCAGAATGCTGGGGGGGGGGGGGGGGGGGCACTTTCCCCACCCCCACCCCCACCCCCTGTATTTCCCCAGAAATTATTCTCTTCTATCCTGGCTGTCTCGGATGGGACTCGAATCCTAGACATTAAAACAAGAATCTGCTGTTTGTTGGTGTGTTCATGATGAGGTGATTGGGCAGGTTCATGGGGACTGTCACTGGATGGGCATGCTGTAGCCCATCAAAGGGGGAACCCTGACTCATGCTGGCTCCGCCACTAAACAATATATTGTTGTCAGTTGGGGGCTTAGTAGACGGCGTTGTGCATTGGTTGGATCAGAGCAGGCACAGAGAAACACCAGTGAACTGATTTGGTGGCAGTGCAGTGTCTCCTCTGGTGGGTTGCCTAATGACGACTTGACATTGACTGCTCCCGTTCCTAGAGTTTTGGGCTGGACAAGCCGAAGTGTGGCTGTGTATTAGGAGCTGGAAGGAGCTTCATGGGAGTGATGTCAGTGACATGGTATGGAGATGACACACACATGCATGCACACACACACACGTGTGTGCACACACATGTATATATACATACATACATATACATGCATGACATACACGCATGCACACAACACACGCACTCACACATGCACACGCACACACATGCACGCACACATGCACACACACACACACACACACACACACACACACACACACACACACACACACACACACACACACACACACACACACACAGATAGCATGACATCCTGCTCTCAAGGGCAACCAGGCCCTGTTGCTCTGCTTCACAACAGGTTTTCTTTTCTGTATAATCCCTGACTTGTTTCATAACTAACATCGGTCTGGAAGGAGCATCCTTTTTAACAGTTCATAATTCACAGAGCAGGTTAGTCATGTAGCTGCAAGTAGGTCTTTGACAGTAAGCTGTTCAGAACTCCAGCTTGTGTCTCTCCAGTCCAGCGTTACAGCAAAAAACTATCATCCTAAGTCCTGTGAGTGATGTTTACATAAGGGTGAGTAACTCTGCTGGTTGTGTACACTGATAGTGTCTGGTAGGGCCTGACCCCGTACACTTAGCAGGTGTGCCATGTGTTAACCTAAAGCAGTGACAAGGTGAACATACTGCCCTCCTCCCCTCAGGCCAAGAATCTGTTGTTTGTGGAGATAACAGATCTGCAGGTGACACGCCTTGATGATTGATCTGGGGAGCCAGTCACAGGGAAGAACATGGCAGCGTTGGATGTGTTGACTGCTAGTTTGGTTGACAGCCTTTCACTGATTGACTGGGTGGAGGTGATGATAAGCATGGCATGATGCAAGGAGAGTAGGTTTTACTCGGCAAAGGGAGTGGGTTGACCTCACTTGCACATGCCATGGTTGTCTGTGTGGGACGGTGTGTTGGGTGATGTGATTCGGAGTGTTCAGCAAAAATGACTGTGTCTTAACAGTAACACATGTTTCTGCTGTCACGTCTTCACCCCCAGATTTCATGGACAACGTTTTTAGGTGCATGTTTACAGCATTGTGACTTTGCTAGGCTTATGTTGGGGCAACAAACATTATAACTTGAACTGTAGTGTTGAGCTGCCTAGGGATTGTTGTTTCTTTAGAAGCTGGTGGTCAGCAAGTACTCTCGTGTGCTGTGCATCATTTTTGTGTTGATCCGAAAATCTGTTCTTGATGCTGGAGGTAGGTGCTCCGGAGCACCGACATTAGGCCTAAGGGAGTTGTTACTTGGCAACTGCATTTGGTGTAGATGTTTCCATGTCTGCTGTGGAAGCCAGGCAGAAGAAGAGACGGTGGGGGAAAGATACAGAAGACATGGTAATGTTTTGATCTGCTGTATAGGTGTTCAACCATATTTTTATGACGATGAAAGAGATGCTTTTGCCATTAATGGTCATCATTGTAGTGCCGAACTTTATTGATATTTATTAAGTTGCAGTAATATTTGTCTTATCATTTGTGAAGGTAAGGACTGTCATAATCTTAAGTGTCAGCAGCTACAGTTTAGTCTTCTTTTCAGTTTTGTTTGCTTTTGGTTTTGTTTGTTTGTTTTTTTAACATTTGTAGTTCTCTGGTGACTCGCATCAGTTTTATAGCCACCCTCCTCACCCACACGACCTTTGTCACCCCTATCCCCTCTCTCACTCCTCCCACTTCACTTATTTTGATTCAGGCCAGCACAACATAAGATCCATAGCACTTCTGAGTAGAGTGTGGGTTCAGTGATTGCTCTTCTGTTCAAGTGATTTTTTGTGATTTCTCTCTTCTGTTTGAAGTGATTTTTTTGTGATTTTTCTTCTGTTTCAAGTGATTTTTTTTTGTGATTTCTCTTCTGTTTCAAGTGATTTTTTGATCGACTTTAGTACCAGACTCTCAAGAATTTGTTACTTTAAAATGCACAGCTTTTTAAACAGCATGCTTTAGGAAGGAGGAAATGTGCAGAGATTAGGGTGAAAGGGTTGTATTCTGATTAAGTAAAAAGATTGCCTGTACATACTGCTGTTGTTTAACCGAATCTCAAAATCAGTTAGTTGTTGCAGCAATTGTCCAGACATTTCTTTATGTTTGGTAACGGTTACAAAAATTATCAGATCATTGTTTTGAGAAAGTTGACAATGACAAATGATGAATTTTTTGCTGTTCACACAAGTTTTGAAGTGCTGTGAGGGTGACAGTATTTCCATGTTCGCCTTGGTTACCATTAACTGCATTTGTCGAACTAATGTCTGATTGACATAGAGGAGTCCTATGTCAGTCAGACTGGTCTTACATCAGGTTACAACTGCAGACATGTTTCAATATGTGTTTGTATACACCAAATGTGGTATGGTAACTTTTTCAGTAATTGTTGAATCACTGTCGTTTTGAAACAGATAATTTTTTTCAAGTCATTCAGATGTGGTCTGGTGATCACTATTTTGATGATACGAAGATCAGATTTTTAAAAAATTAAGGATATATAGGGGCTGGTGCCTTTTGCAGCAATTGCTGAGCTATTATTTTGACGAAAAATGATCGGAGTTCAAGTTTGCCATATTTGATCTGGTGACCGTTGCAGCTGTTGTGAAGCCTCTGTTTTGAAGACATATGTATCAAAGATTTAAATCAGCCGTACATGACCATTTCAGCTGAATTACAATTTTGATGTCACAGAGATCAAACATTCTCTGGTATGGTGATTGTTACAGAAATTGCTTAACCATTGTTTTAACAACATAGACATAAAACAGTTCTTAGGTATGTTGATTGTTGACAGCAATTGTGGAAGACACCATTTTGAAGACGCAGATATCAAACGTTTTTTTTGACATGGTGACTGCTGTCACAATTGTTGAACAATTGTTTTGATGACACAGAGATCACACTGTTTTGTGTCTGGTGACTGCTGCAGCAATTGGTTTGATGACACAGAAATCACACTATTTTGTGTCAGGTGACTGCTGCAGCAATTTTTTTGATGACATAGAAATCACACTATTTTATGTCTGGTGACTGCTGCAGCAATTGTTTTGATGACATAGAAATCACACTATTTTGTGTCAGGTGACTGCTGCAGCAATTGTTGAACTATGTTTTGATGACAAAGAAAATAACTACTTTATGTCAGGTGACTGCTGTCATAATTGTTGAACAATGGTTTTGACGACATAGAAATTGCACATTTTGGGGGTCTGGTGACTGTCACAGCAATTATTGAACCACTGTTTTGACTACATAGAAATCGCACATTTTGGGGTCTGGTGACTGTTGCAGCAATTATTGAACCACTGTTTTGACTACATAGAAATCGCACATTTTGGGGTCTGGTGACTCTTACAGCAGTTATTGAACCACTGTTTTGACTACATAGAAATCGCACATTTTGGGGTCTGGTGACTGTTGCAGCAATTATTGAACCACTGTTTTGACGACATAGAGAAGTTTGTTGCCCGCCTTCAGCAAGCGGCAGAAGCCTACAAGGAATTGGAGAGGAGGAAACGGGAGCGAGGAGGGAAAGGAAAAGAAATGCCAGTGGAGGTAATAACTGAGACAACTGGCAATGTGAAGCAGATGTCGAATGTTGGCAGAAACTGCATAGATGTTACATGGTTGTGTTTGTGTGTATGTACTTCTCTGTGTGTGTTGTTTTTTTTTTTTTTTTCAAATACAGAAACTGAAAGATTGGAGTGTTAACTGTTGTACCAAATACTTTTGTTCCAAGTTTTTTTTTTTAGAAGTCAAAAGATAGAATTTATTTTGTGGAGTATTGTTGTTAACATGTGCAGCTCTGTGGGGTTGATATTTATTTTGTGATGCATTTTGGTCAGAATATTCAAAACTCAGTACATGTTTAGCTAGGAGGAGGGAGGGTTGGACGAAGTGGAGGGAAAGTGAGGTGGTGGGGGTGTGGGAGGGTAGGAGTTTAATTTTTTTGTGATGGAAGGTTTGAATTTTGTGTGTCTGTGTCTGTGTGTGAGAGTGTCATCAGTCATTGTGTTCATTTGTTGGGCTGTCTTTTGCTCTCCCTTTCTTGTACACCCCTCTCCTCCTTCCCCTACCACTCCTCCTCTCCCCCATCACCCCACTGTCTGTCTCTCTTTCTCTCTCTCTGTTCATCCCTCCCTTCCTTCTCTCTTTCCCATCCCTCTCTCTCTCTCTCTTTCTCTCTTTTGCTCTCTCTGTCAGTCTCTTTCTATGTCTCTTGTTAACTCTCTTCTTTTTCTGTCTCTGTCTGTCTGTCTGTACATCTGCACACACACACACACACACACACACACACACACACACACACACACACCACCCCCACCCCCCCCTCCTTGCGTTCTGTGTACCTCACTCGCTCTTGCTGTCTTGTTCTCTTTCTGCACACGCTCTGCCACCTCCCCTCCCATGCCTCTCTGCATCTATTCCCCCTTTTTTTTTTGGCATTACATGATACATGTATTGTAATCTGGTGTGTGTATTAGTAAAAGTAGTACTTCATTGTACGTCTTTTTCACAAAAGTATGTGATATTAGACAAGCGTGTGTGTGTGTGTGTGTGTGTGTGTGTGTGTGTGTGTGTGTGACCAGATGGTATGTTGGGTCATCGTGCAAGACCCCCACCTGCTCAGGACTTTGTGGACATCTTCCAGAAGTTCAAGCTGTCCTTAACCTCCTGGTAAGTCTTGCTGGGTTCTTCCTACATTTTATTCCTTGATCATGGTCGATCCTCCTCGTTACTCTGTGGCTGAGATGCAGAGAGTGCTGCGACCAGTAACTTAGGCAGTTGGAAATCTTCGTTCCGCTTCATCCTTAGTTCTGGGCAAGATGAGAGAGATGTTGTGGTAGGTCAAGTTCTTTATGCAGCATAGAGACTATAGAATAAATCAAATTTTTTAAAAATGGTTAAAATGCACATATTAATGCAGAAAACACCATCACCCTAAACATGTATTGATAATTCACCAGCCTTTGATAGAGGACACTGCAAACAGTGAATAGGTGACACACTGACGTGAATTTCCAGGCCAAGTTGAAGGCTCACATCCACGATCCCAACGCCCCCGAGCTGGTTCACTTCCTGTTCACCCCGCTCAGTCTAATCTACGAGGCCAGCCGCGACCCCATCCACGGCAGCGTCAACCTCGGGGAGCAGGCGGTGGCCCCCGTGCTGACCCAGGACGCCAAGCAGCTGTTGGTGAACTGCCTGACGTCCAAGGAGATTGAGCTGTGGCAGGCCCTGGGCAAGAACTGGACCACCAGCAAGTGAGTGGGAGGGCTGGTTGATCTGGAGGAGGGGTTTCGTGTGTGTTTCACAGTTTTGATGATACACGCAGGTGTGCAGCTGGTATGTATGCCTGTATACACTTGTACATATGCATATGCACAGACACATGCATGCACACGCACACACATTCACACACATACACACACACACACACACACACACACACACACACACACACACACACACACACACACACACACGTATATACACACACACACACACACACACACACACACACATATACACACACACATATGTAGACATACAAAGAGACACAGTCGCACACAAAAAACATAAAAACACATAAACACAGACATGCGCACATACTCTTGCATGGCATACCTTGTGTGGACACAATGTTGCACTGTCTCATTTTTTGCTCACAAAACGAAAACAGTAAATTGAAGATGGTGTAAACTAACCACATTCTGTTGCCATACACGAGAGAGATGTCAGAGTCTCAAAATTTGCCTTTTTCCATGAAAAAAGTTCCCAGGTTCCCAAAGTGCTGTTTCCAGAACTGTAAGATTTTTGCAGTCATTTTTGACAGCTGGAAATTTGCTTTCATGAATCCATCAGTTTAAGTAACTGTTTGTTAAATCTGGATGATGATTCATTGTACGAGGTGATTGGCTGAATCAGAATTGAGCAGATAGGTTGTCTAGTTTTCGTCACTTGCTAATAAAATAGTAGTAGACCATGATGATGAATTGTGTTTTCCCGTGTGTTCTTGTCAGTAGATGTATCACTGATCGATGGACTGGTGGTTTGCCTGGGGTCAGGTGAAAATTTTCTTCACCAGCCCCTGGGTAGGTATAGAAGATAGTGTCTTATTCTGTGTTGTAACAGATTTGCTGAGAAAATACATATAAAAAGTGTCTCAGTATACCTTTTTTTTCTAATTTACTTCTGACCTTTTTCTAACTCTTTTTTTTGTTGTTGTTGTTGAAAGTCCTGTGGTGTGTGTGTGTATTGTATTGTATGCAGACCCACACGTAACTGTCAGTGGTATGCTCCAGAGATCAGGAACAAATCTTAACATTGAACCTTCCTTCTGTGTTATTTGCATTTTGTTTTCACACAGTGAGAGTGTGTGTGTGTGTGTGTGTGTGTGTGTGTGTGTGTGTGTCCCAGGGATGAATGGAAGGGCTACCTGCCACCCTACGTGCCTCGTTTTCTATGATGGCTGGCAGCCGGCCCCCACAGTGGTGGAAGAACCTATCGGGCGATCGGCTCTGGAAGCACCTGTCATCGTGCATCAGGAACAGGTCAGCATCCATCACACAGAGCACCTTGATGATGATGAGATCTACGATGACAATGATGATGATGATGATGTTCATGCAAGCGATAATGATTTCAGTTAAGGTTTCTAGTGTTCTGAGACTCAAGAGTCTCATGTTTACAAGTTTCAATACTTCAGTCCACTCTGGGAACATTCTTCCCATGGGGGGCGGGGGGGGTGGCTGTGAACAGCCTGGGGAAGTAGGGTGACATCTGTCTCAAGGTTGGGTTATACATGGGTAGCAGCTCCATTTCTTGGTCATGCAAGGTTCAGGTGTTTGGACCCCAGTTCTCCTGCTTGCTCCCAGTTCTGAAGTCTCACAACTCCTGAGAAAGATCCAGAGACTGGCCAGAAATATTTCATCTGATAAGGATGGGTCTCAGAACTTGAAATAAAGTAATCCTGCACCCAGTGTCTTGAAACTTCTTTTCATAAGGTTATGGTGTTCTTCCTGTTAGGGATGACGATGGTGATGGTAATCTTTAAGTTATGACGATGATGGTCTTCCAGCTACTGATCTTCTTTCCTTCTTCCTAAAAACTGGTTCACTCAAAAACGAGTAGGTAGATGATGAATATGGCGATCGTCATGTTAGCAATGATGATGATGATCAGATGATGATATTGGTGTTAGTGATGATAATTATGATGGTCTTCATGTTACTGATGATGATAACTTCGGGGATCTCCATGTTAATCATCATCATTATGATTACAATGGGATCTGCATGTTAATGGCAATGGTGATGATGATATTGGTGATCTTCGTGGTAATGGTGATGATGATTATCACTGGGGTGATATGGTGGTGATCTGTTTGTTTATGATGATATTGATGAGAGAATATTGAACACAAGAATGTATTCTCTGTTCTCTGACACTTACTGCCAGAGTTCAGATGTATTATGCTGTCAAGGCATAACTCAGTGTTGTTCTGCTTGGAACCCTGTCTGTCCATCCAGCTGTAAACAGGTGCCTGATTCAGTCAGGTAATTCTTGAATAAATGTTAGCGAACCACCAGAAAAAAAAAAAAAAAAAAAAAAACGCAGACAAACGAATCACAAGACGAAACATGATGCGTTTCGACCTTTTAGGTCTTCTTCAGACCAGATTCAAAACAATTAGGACAACAAAAATGAACGAGCAATCGCTTATCTTCTTCATCACTTCAGCGCAAGATAGATCATTCAACGCCTATCTTGGGCTGAAGTGATCGAAGATAAATGATGGTTCGTTCATTTTCATTGTCCCTAACTGTTCTGTATCTTGCCTGAAGAAGACCTAACATGTTGTGTTTTGACTTCTTATTCGTTTGTCCACATTTCGCCTTGGGTGGTTTGCTAACATTATTTAAGATTGTTTAGATATCCGCCTGTAGTCATCTCACTTTGCAACTCAGTCAGGTAAGGTTAAAGTGGTGGAAGTAGAGCAATGGGCTTCATCTTCTACAATACTGTGCCCTTGATTCTGAATCAGCTGACAGTGCAGTTCGCACCTACGGCCAGTACTTTGTGGGACTTTGATTTTTATTTTTTTTTAACCAAAATGATACACACTGTTCTTTGATTCAGAATGGAAAGCACCTTGAGAAAAGAACCTGTAGTTTCTTTAGCAAAGGAAAGAGAAATGCTTTTTTTCTTTTTCTTTTTTTTTGGTGGTAGGTGTGGGGCAGATGGTACAAGGGAGAGGAATGGATGGGGCTGGGAGGGAACAGATAGCAGGGGGCAGCTGTTTTCACTGGTCTCTTGCTGTTGCTTCTCTCTCTCTCTCTCTCTCTCTCTCTCTCGATCTCTCTCTCTCTCTCTCTCTCTCTCTCTATAGTTTCTGTCTTTGTCTTTCTGTGTGTCTTCCTCTCTCTGTTCTCTCTCTCTCTCTGTGTTTAACTCACTCCCTCTCTCTCTCTCTCTCCCTCTCTCTCTTTCTTCCCCCCCCCCCCCCTCTCTCTCTCTCTCTCTCTCACACACACATGCACACATATAATATGCACACACCTGCATTCTTAGTTCTAGTTTGCTGGTTACTCTTTCCTTTTACAAGGCAAAGGCTGGATGACAAAAAAAAAAAAGCATATTCTTACGTATGTAACTACAGGACATAAAAGATTATCATCATCATCTCTTCCTTCATCTATCTTGTCTTTACCACCCCTCCCTCTCTCTCTCTCTCTCTCTCTCTCTCTCTCTCTCTCTCTCTCTCTCTCTCTCTCTCTCCCTCTCTCTCTCTCTTTATATCATGCACTATCTTGATTTTAGTGCAACCAGGATTCAGATTTGTTTTGCCTTGCCTGCATTCCTCATCATTGATCCCTCTTGGCTGTCAGCCGATACACAGGAGAGTGATGCCCCCCTTCTCACCGAACGATGACCAGTCCGCAGTAGCGGGCAGAACTTTGACCACTTCGACCCTGAGCCTCCCCCGTCACGCAACTACGCTGGCACGTCCTCCGTCGTCAGCTACCAACAGTATGTGCAGGATAGTTGCAGTGTATAACACACACACACACACACACACACACACACACACACACACAAGACAGTGGTAATTCTTGATCAAAGATATCCTCAACAGTGTATGAACCAGAAGGGTTGGTAGGATGGACTGTAGCCATCAAGGTCAGTGTCAGGTCTTTCCCAGTGTTTCTGCTGTGGACACATTGTCTGGACGTTGCTGGGACAAAGCGAAGGAAGGAGAGAACAAGACAAACATAGAAAACAGACACGGAGTAGAAGTTCAGTTTGTTTGTTGGTGGGATGGGTGGGTGTTTGGGTAATTAAAAGTAGGGAAGCTGCTGCAAAAAAAATGAGAGAGAAAGACAGAAAGAGGTATATGTAGTAAAGTGTATCGACTGGAGTGTACCAAAGTGAAGGAGATGACTGGATTTTAACACTTGCAGAGGTAACAGGAAGGAAGAGAAGGAGGGCTGGGGGATGGAAGGTGGTAGTGTAGGATAGGGACTAGGGGGAGGTTGCTATAGAGAGAAGTGCTGGGGAGTGAAGGGCTGGGCTTCAGATGGATGAGGTGGAGCTGGAGGAGCAAGAGGGATGAAAGAAAAGGGTGTGTGAGGGGTAGGAGGGTTGTTCATTAACAAGTTAACAGCAAGTGCAGCTAAACAGCCTCCTTCCCAAGTCAAAACAGCTTGGTAACGATCTGTTTGAAGCAATATATTTTACCATAGGCACCCATTTTCCCCATTCCATTACCCCATCCTCACTACCACTTTTAAAATTTTTCCAATGAGATTCAAATGGATGGCTTGGTGTCATTTTCTTTCCATCTGCCTCACCTTGCTCTTTTCTCTGCTATGAATCTCTTGTCTTGGTTTTTCACAGGCGATTGGTCGTACTTTCACCACCTCTGTCTGGCCATCTGTATGCCCGTCTTCTTGAATTCACCTAACACATAATTTTACATTCAGATGTTACACTGACGATACATTTCCCAGCATTTCATTCTTTGAAGTTACGATGATGAATGGTTTGCCAGAATAAAGTGAAACTTTTTGTTTTTTTCTTCTCTTCCGATGATCAGAAGCTACCGCACTAGTGAACGGCGCGGGCCAGAACCCACCCCACCACCCCAGCCAAGGTCCCACCCACCTATGGACGGAAACACCGCTACTTGGAAGAGCTGAGGCGATCAGGAGCCACGTAAGTACAGAGTGTAGTGTCGCTAGGGGATCAGGCTTGTTAGTAACACAATAGTGTTATTCGTTACGTAATCAGAGTATGCTATCCTTGTTTGTCTGCATAACACGTGCCAAACAACGTCTTCTCCTTTAACTCTGTGGGGAGTCATTGGGGCACCTCTCTGAAGAGCTGAGTCCATTGAGCTCCAAGGCTTTGGTTTCTGCAGTGTTTTTTCATGTCCATTCTTTGTCGGTCCATTGTTTGTTCTGTCCTCCCCTCTGTCTCCCTCCCTCAGCTGTTCCATGGAGGACGGCTTGAGCAAGGTCATAAGATCTGGTTACATGGCCATACTAACAAACTTTTCTTTTCTTGGCTGACGTCTGTCAATCTTCATATAGTCGGATATGCTGCATGATGGTTTAAGGCATTTATTGGTGATGTGACTCAGTATACCTGATGTCCAGTATCCTGCAGCACTTTGGCTTCACAAGGGGAGTATTGCGCATGTTTATGTCTGTACTGTTTTCATTGTTTTGTCGCTGAGGAAGGGCTTATTGCCGAAAATTTCTTGTCTTGTTTTGTGTCGTGCATTAAAGTGCGTTACTTCACACTTTGTTTTGTGTGCTCTTTTCGCTTTTTCGTTGTATTAAGGCAACAGTCAGAGCAAAGAAGATCATGGGTCATCTGTGTCAATATGGGCATTGGCAGTTTTTGGCTTTGTAAGAATTATTTTGCAAGTGAGTCTAAAAAGTGGATTGCTCTGTGGGTGTTTTTGTCACATTTATCACAGGAAGACTGAGTTCGTGAAAGGAGTTCTAACAACATGGCTGATCAACCGAAATTCTGTGGGTTTTTTTTTGTTGTTTGTTTTTTTTGTGTAATCTGCTGCGTCACAATATTAAGTTCACAGTCACTCTATGCTAACTGAACCCAAGATGTCGCTTTGCATTGCTAGACCAGCTTCTGGCCTGGTAGAGATTTGGAGAACTGCTTGGAGTTTTTGGAAGATCTAATGCAGATGTTCAAGCAAAAATTCTACATGATTTCAGTGGATTGGCTACCTGGCAACTTCTCTGTTAAGAAGGAAACTGGGTATGGTCATAAGTTCACTGATTGTGTAACAGATTGTTCAGTTAAGAACAATGATGCATGCATGCACACACACACGCACACGCACACACACACACACACACACCAAGCCAACCAAAAAAAGTATAATTCAACAATTTGCTGCAGCAGCATCTGCTATGTCTTGTCTGTGCATGTAGCTATATAATCATTTCAAACCTTACAGATGTTTTATAAAGCCATACTGTTCTGTCTGGTTTTCAGGGTGTATGAAGTCCTTCATGAGCGTCAAGGGAAAAACCCAAAGAGTTGACAGTTAAGAAAGGAGATTACCTGCAGGTACCTCTGTTTGTGTGCGTATGTGGCAATATATATGTGTGAACAGGTGTGTGTGTGTGTGTGTGCTTACTCAAGTATGTATTTTATTTTTGCTTTGTTTCTCTTTCTCTCTTTTGTTAAAGACAGGGGAGATTGGGAATGGGTTGCGAATTACATTAATTTCACATGCACATGTTATATAAAGCAAAGTGTTGTTTTCCTTCTCTCTGTCTGTGCGTATCTTTTGTGATATGCATGTATTTGTTTGTCCACAACTAATTTTGAAAACAGTTGAATAAACCTGCATATTTAACGCATCAAAAGCATCAATTTCTGTCAGGGATTATATTCTTAGATTTGTTAGTACAAATCTGGTGACCTGCCAAAAGGAAAATGAAATACGTTCTCAAGCCTGCAAACAGTAATAAAAGCCACTGGCAAGAGATTAAAGGATATAAATGCAACTTTTGATTGGGGGGGGGGGGGGGGGGGGATGTGTCTGTGAAGGGAGAAAGTTTTGTTGTGAGGTTAATGAAATTCAGAGAAAGAGAAAATTGTACCAGAAATCTAACATAGCTAAAGAGCAAAAAGTTCTGGAAATCTGTTTCAGGCAGACCTAAGATATACTAGAATCTAATATAGACAAAAGAAAAAATGTTCCAGATATATCAAGAAAATTGTTCCTAAAATCTAATACAGATGAAAGAAAATTCCAGAGAAAAAAAATTTTGGAGAGAGGGAGCCTTTGGCAGCAGTGTCTTCCATGAGAGGCTTTGCTGCAGAAATACAGCGCATTTTCCCCTCCAGGAGAAAAGAGAAGCTTGGTTAGGAGAACATGGAACTGAAGGAAGATCTAAAACGTCTGTGTTCAGCCCTGCTTTACAACATCAGACATTTCTTTCCAAATATTGATTTTTAATTTCCGTGCACTGCAATGGTTTTGGTAGGTACTTTGTCTGATGGGGGCAACATTAGATTTTCAGTCTGAAGATGGTAGGTTTGAACCCATGGTGGGTGAGGGTGGGCATAATTACCCGGCTAGTTTGCGTATTTCTGTCTGTAGCTTCAACCCAACATGTGTAGATGCATGCTGAAGATTCTGTTTGATCTATGGATTATGGAAGCAGTGAAATTCCTAGCATGCTGTGGGCTACTTTGAGAAAAGGTAGGCCCAGTAAAGCATTTCCTGTCGTTCAATGAATTGCTATGAAGAAGACTGACAGTAAAGCAGCAAGGTGGTTCTTTTGCGTTTGTTGCAGCACTTTACAACCTGTTTTGTTGTGGAGCGATGGGATGGATGATAATGTTGTTTTGGTTTTTAGGTTAAAGATAAATAAGAAACAAGCAATGTTATTCTTGCTTATACTGTGTAAAAAATACAGGGCCATAACTCCAGGTGAATATTGGGTAAGGCACCAGCAACAGTTTTTTAGGCTTTGTAGTTATGGGTGTATAACTTGAACATCACAGGAGCAGGGAGCAAGAGTTACTCCTCATGTTTGTGTTTTTATTTCAGAATGTCTGTAAGGTGTGGTTGAATTGGCAGGAGTTACCTCCCTCTCCGTATTTGTTTTTCAGTTCATGTCATGTTTTTTATTTCTGCGCAGGTATTAGACAACAGCCGTAACTGGTGGAAGGTGCGCAACTACAAAGGAGAATCTGGTTATTGCCCTTACACCATCCTAAAAGAAGTCAGCAGTGCCGACAATGGCAAGGTGAGGAATTCTTTGTGTGTGTGTGAGGTGGACTGCTCAGAAGTTCAGTTTGGGACAATAATGATAGATTTATCACTATTGAAAGGTGACTCCCTGTTTGGCTAAGTATACTTACCATGTCAGACCATAGCATTAAACGGCTGTCAGTCAGCTCTGTCAGGCCGAAGTTTTGTGGCAAATGCAGTCATAAGATAGTCACGTGACGCCCACCCTACTTCCGATTACGGAAGATGCCGAAGATCGTGTACTGTCCGTCATTCAACGAGGCCTGCGCGCAAGGCAACCCAGGGAACCTTGGCGCTAGCGGGGAAGGTAGGGCGGGCATTAGAGTCTGACATGGTAAGTATACTTAGCCAAACAGGGAGTATATACACAAACCCCCCATTTGGCGTCGTATATATACTATACCATGTCAGACCATAGCAGAATTTAAAGGAATAGGAGGAGGGCCGAGCGCCCTAATGGTTCCTGGTTAACTGTTATGGCTGCATTGGCCGCCACAAATGAAAACCCTTAGAACCATCAGCCCTGGTCATGCGGATGTCCCTTAGATAAAAGTTTATGAAAGGGTTTCTCCGAACGCCAGTAGGCTGCCTCCAGGAGATGGCACGGGGACAGAGTGCTGGAACGCTGTGGACATGGCCAACGCTCTGACCTCGTGGGCTCGAGGGGAAAGGGCTGGGAGGTCTTTGTGGGCCTGGGCATAGGCAGATTTGATAGTATAGAATAGCCACCTAGAAATCGAGCCCGCCGAGATGTCTTTTTGTTGTTGGGGTTGATGGAAATAAGGAGGCTTCTCTGAGAGGAACGCCTGGGGTGGGGAACGCTCCCAGTAGTATCTGAGGCACCTAGAGGGTCATAGGTCCATGTCCCCGCTGCCTTCGCTGCCTAAGATATCCGCTAGGGAGCGGATAACCAGGGAAGGAGAGGTCGTGCCGGTTTCCTGGTTCTTCGCTAAGAACTCAGGCAGGAACTTAAGCGAGACCGATCCGTCTCTGAGAAAGGCGATGTCCCGAGGGTCACAACTGAGGACCTGAATCCCACTTCGCCTCCTGGCTGAGGCCAGGGAGAGAAGGAAGGTGGTCTTGAAGGGGAGAATGACAAAGGGAATAGCACGGAGGGGCTCGAAAGGGGGGTTTCTGAGGGAGTCAAGAACCAGAAAGAGGTCCCACATGGGAGCGCGCCTAGGGGACTGAGCTTCCCGTAGGGCCACCCCCCCCCCCCCCGAGATAGTTCTCTAAGGAGAAGCTGTCAGATGGTGGTGCCTACGGCCGATCTGTAGCCCCGAATGGAACTAGCAGAGAGCTTTCGAGAGGATGAAAGGTGGGATAGGAAATTGCCTATCTGGTGGGATAGGAATGTGCCTATGTGGATGTTGGAGGGGAGGAGGTAGGGGACCGAGTTAGCCGTGCACCACGTGACCCATCTCTCTCATCGCGGTGGTCGCAATTTGGCTGGCATAGAAGCCAAGCGTGTAGGCGAAGCATCTGGGGATTGGAGTGAGGGAGGCCCGAGCGAGGTTGTCTGAGTAAGTCCCACCAAAGGGGCTAGCTGGAGAGGGGGAACGTGAGTGAGGGACCTGAGGTCCGGGAACCACAACTGAGTCGGCCACCACGGGGTTATGAGGATGAGTTTGGGTCTCTCCAGCCTGGCCTTCCTGATCACTTTGTGAAGTATGGGGAAGGGGGGGAAAGGCGTAGGCCCGTCCAGGGGGAGGGAGAGCGCATCCCGTCCGGGGAGGGGAGGAGGCATCGACCGCGTACGCTCGGGGGGTCGGGGAGTGGAGAGACATACATGGGGAGTCGATGGTTGTACCGGGTCGCAAATAGGTCGACCATGGGCTTGACCAGTGTTCCCAGACGGTGGTTAGTGTCAGCTTGTTCAGGGTCCACTCTGTGTGCAGAAGGGTCCCTGACCGGCAGAGAGTGTCTGCCAGGATGTTGCGTGTCCCCGCTATGTGTCTCGCACGGGAGGGTGGCTCCCCGTGCGTGGCACCAGCGAAGGAGGGCCTCTGTCCGTAGAGAGAGAGGCCGCTGGAGTGAGCCCCCCCCCCCCCCCTTTGTTGATGTAATGGGCTACCGACGTGTTGTCCGTGAGGAGGAGAACCAGTCGGTGAGAGATAGATGTTGGAAGTGGAGGAGGGCCAGCCTGACCGCTTCCAATTCTAATATGTTGATGTGGAGGCGAGAGCGATGGAGGAGTGCAATAATATGTCCCCCCACATCCCCAAGGCATGACTGTCCCCCAAGTGGGCCCCCCAGCCCGAGTTGGAGGCGTCTGTGTGTATAGTTCGAGGGACTGTGTTGGGAGAGAGATCGGAACGCCTTCGTGAAGAGGAAGGGTGCCAGGGAGAGGCCAAAGGGGAGAGCTTTGAACTGGAACACTCGAGCTTGCCAGACAAACCGGAGGTAACGTCTGTGCTGTGCGCCGGGTGAATAAAGGATGGAAGTACGCATCTTTCAGATCTATGGAGGTAGCCCCAATCTACGTGATGGATGGAGTCTCTGATCTAGGAGGGCGTGTCCATCTTGAACTAGGTATGACTGAGGAACTTGTTGAGGGGAGAAAAGGTCAAGGATGGGCCTCCATCCCACCGAAGGTTTGGGGATCACGAACAGGTGGGAGTAAAAAACCGGGGTTGGGCTGGAAAACTTCGGTGATGGCCCCTTTCTGAGGAGTTCGAGGACTTCCAGGCGAAGGGCGTCCGCCTGGGCAGGTGGGGGGGCTGGGGGGGGACGGAGGAGGAGAGCGCATGAGGGAGGACGGACGACGACGGTGAGCCCATGGTAGGCGAAACCCGTCCTGAAGAACCGACACTACCCAGGGGCTGAGGCCCATACGTCGCCACTGGCAGGCGGCCGGGAGAGGTTGCCCGCCAGGGAGCCGATGGTCCAGATGGGGGGAAGGGGAAGAGTGGGCCGGTGCCTTGCTGGGCAGGTTGGGCCAGCTCCATGCGCACTACGGGAGGTTTAGGCCTCTGTGAGTTAAGTGGCCGCTTGGGGGGCCTGGAAAGGCGTGGCTGAGGCCGGGGGGCAAAGGACGCCGCCTGCTTGCGTTCCTCGAGCGAGAGAGACATAGCCGAGGTGGAGTGCTCGCCAAAGAGCGAGTGATCCTGGCCCGGGACACATCGTAGGGATGCCCTGAGTGCCGGGGAGAGTGAGGAGCGTGCAAGCACCGCGTCTCTAGCCACTAGCAGACAATTAAAATGGCTTGTTGCTGCGCTGTCCGCCGCAGCCGCCGCCAAGTGATGCGATATCCTGTTAACTAGGTGTCGCATAAGGGGGGTCGCTGAATAAGCGAGGTTCGTCCTGGTGTGGTTCGGAGTTTGTATCCGAAGGCACTGGGACGGCGCCGTCATCCCCAGGCCAGAGTACCTCCGCCCTCTGCAAGAGCATGCTAAGGTAGGTAGGCATGCCCTGCAGTGGTGTGTAAGATGCCCATCCGGGCTACTCGGTCCCAGTCCTTTAGCGCTTAAAGGGGATGGTGGCCGAAGTAGGGGGGGGGCCGGGTTGGGTATCAGCGACAATCTGATTGGGAGATGGCCCACTCCCTGGTAACCGGATTGTCGGCAAAGAGGGAGGCAACTGGGTGCTTCCTGTGGGTCCCAAGTAGGGCGCCGAAGGGGGCCGCATTGGGTGCCGGGGGCAGGTCTTGACCCGCGTGGGGGACGGCGTCTGCACCCCTGGCGCGTTTTTGCCGGACTCTCCCACAGCGAAGTGAGTGACTGAGGTGCGACAATTCAGAGTCTGGAGTATTGGGCTGGGGGCAGCCCAACGATCTCAGGGAAGGCCAAGATCGGCAGAGGGAGGGGCGTCCCTCGACACGAAGTCCGGTCGAAACCGTTCAATGGTGTGTGGATGTCATAAAGGGATGAGAAGAAGTCCTCATCGTGGTCGTCCTCAGGCTGTGGGGAGTCAAGTTCCTGGGAAGGGAGGTCTTCCTCAGGGGGCAACTGCGCGGGTGCGCGAGGGTCCCGCCCTGGTAGGGTGGTGGCGGGGGGGGGGGATGGCGGGACCCCTCGTGGCTCTATGCTCGGCAGACGGGCTGGTGGGAGAGCCCGGACTGCCGATCGGACAGCGCCCGAGGTGGGAGACCCAGGTCGACCCAAGTCTGCGAGGTTGGGTGCCACAATCGACCAAATTGTTGTTCAGGTTGGGTGTGTGTATTGAGCCACTGGTCCCTCTCGGGGGCATAGAGCCACTGGTCCCCGGGGAGATAAGCGGGCTGTGGCGGCCCAGAGTACTGTGCAGGGGACTCGCCGGGGACCGGGGTAACCTTGGGCAGCAGGGGGGAATAGTAATCGACCCTGGTATGTGGTTTCCCCCCGGGAGCGTGCCGGGTCCCAGTGGAATGGGACAGGTTACCCGTGGTCCCGCTGGTAGATCCTCCCCCCGAGAGGAACGGGACCGAGGACGTTGCCCAAATGGGGGCCGAGTAGGTCGGACCCCGAACGTCCTGAACCCTAGGGGAACCTGCGACGGGCGAGCGGGGTGGTCGGCCGTCTTGTGTATGTTCACAACCGGTGGATGCACTCGGTGTTCCCATACGCCCAGAGTTATGGACATGTGCATGGTCGTGCCAAGACGTGGCCATAAAACTGCGTCCGGAGATAACTGGACGCTCCTCGTGCAGGGGTGGTGTTGGCTGCACCTGTGCACGGTGGGGGGAGAGAGCGTCGTGAGACGGCGAGTCCGGATGGGGGGAAGAAGTGGACCCGCGCGTCCCATAAGTGCGAGTGACGGGTGGGGGTTCCAGCCCAAGGCCGTCACCCGTGCCTGTCCGCGGCCCGGCAAAGGTCCCCGGGGCCGGGGGTCGCGTGACTCGGCATAGTAAGTGGATGTCTGACTATGCGCAGGAAAGCTAGAAGGCAGGGTGGCTGGGGGAGAAGCGGAATCCGCTCGGATTTCTTTGGCTAGACGGGGTCCCTTAAGGGGGGCCTTGCCCTAGATTTCCTGGGCAGGTTGAACGAAAGGCACTTAGAAATCGCAGCCGGTTGCCTTCTAGCTTTCGAACGCAACGGTCGTGCGTCCGTCGGTCGGGTAGAGGAGGGAGACTCCCGCGTCCCCTCCGCGGGAGGGACGTCTCCGTCTACCGCGGCCGGCCGTTCTCCCAAGGAGAGGACGGTTCGCTCGGGGATGGAACCAACTCGTGGGTCCTCCGGGAATGTGAGCGAACTCTGAACGTCAGAGTTATTGCTCGACCCAGCCGAGTCCTTCACCATATTGGGCGATGGCGCCGAGCGAAACCGGAGCACACGATCGTAAACGGGAGACACGACGGTCGATCGAGGAGGATAACCAAGTCGAACGATCGATCGTGCGCACACAATAAAATAAAATGTAAACAACGCACACAATGGAATATACAGGTAAACAAGTCCGTACAGGGACACAAAGCGCAGCAGAAATGAGCGAAACAGTGCGTGAGAAGCGACCGTGGCGTGGGCCCAAAGTGCTGAGTAACGCCACGTGTAAATACAATGACGCGGTCGATCGCGATCGTTAAGGACACGAAGGCGAGCGAGAATTGTGACAACTGAAAGAAAGGGGTGCAAACCAATTGAGGAAGCAACTTCAGGCGAAAAAAAACCACGTAAAATACCGAGGGTTAGAAGTTGGTGCACAAGAGAGGGAGACCGGCGCAAAACAAGATGGCGACGAGACCGGCTCACGATCGTCGCGCGGGAGGTTGTGAAACCGGAGCACACGATCGTAATACGACGGTCGATCGAGGAGGGTATACAGGTCGATCGACCGTGCGCACACAATAGCAATATAACACAATGGAAATATAAAAGTAAACAAGCTCGCACAGTGACAGAAACGCAGTAGCGATGAACGAAACCGTGCGTGGGCAACGACAGTGGCGTGAACCAAAAGTGCTGAGTAACGCCACGTGTAACAGCAATGCCGAAGGGCGATGCGATCGCCATGCACACGACGCCGATCGAAAAATGTGGCAAAATGAATGGGGTGTAAACAAATGTAGGAAGCAATTTCCGAACGACAAAACCACGTGTACTTGCGTGGGCTAGAAAGCTGGTGCGGCAAGGAATGGAGACTGGCGCAAAACAAGATGGCGACGAAACCGACCCGCGATCGTCGCAGATGAGATAGTGGAATCGTGATACAAGGAACGGCGAGATTAGAAATCGGAATTTAGGGGCAAAAGGCCATAAAGGCGAGTGAGAATGCAAGGCCGATGGACAAAGGGAGGCCGAGAAAACGCGAGGGACGTGGCGATGGAAAATGCCGATCAACCTCGAACCGGTTACGCAAATAGACAAGAACCGGGAGCACCACGATCGCGAGAAAATTTCAGCGAATAAGGTTAGAATGCTAGCCCATCCGATAACCTCACACGTCAATATAAGCAAGCGGAAGCCAGATAAATGAGTACAGAGTGCAAACACAGCAATCTTTACACAAAGGCAAAGTATAGGCGAGACAGAGCACAAGACTTATCTTGCTTGGGTGACAGGCCGAAGTAGAATGACGGACAGTACACGATCTTCGGCATCTTCCGTAATCGGAAGTAGGGTGGGCGTCACGTGACTATCTTATGACTGCATTTGCCACAAAAAACTTCGGCCTGAAATGATTTTTTACCCATTTCTAGCAGACGATGGTTGACATACGTAAACATCCACTTGTTGCTGTGGCTTTTTCATGCTGGACTGACTTTTTTTTTTTTTTTTACCATAAATTCAAATTAAGATATTCTCA
The DNA here is from genome assembly GCA_016801955.1 of Conus betulinus. Lineage (NCBI taxonomy): Eukaryota > Metazoa > Mollusca > Gastropoda > Neogastropoda > Conidae > Conus > Conus betulinus. The sequence goes on along the minus strand of JADBJO010001796.1, from coordinate 238,441 downwards.
AAACTTTGGTGGTGGATCCTTGATGTTAATTAGAGTCAACTAGTAGGCCTAGGTAGATTCAGATTATCATAGATTATATTACACACATCACTATTGAACTGTGTCAGTAAAACCTAAAGGAAATGTGGAATGTGGCCCCAAAAACGATCATGTTAAATTTATGCAGATTCATGGTGCAGATCAGGGTCACATCTGTTCAAATTAAGTTAAAACATTATTGAAATTTTCCACCGAATATGATCACCATAAAAGTTTCTGTTGCAAGCTGATAAATGTTTTTAAAGTGATACAACTTCAAGGAGTGAAACGTTCTTAAGATAATGGGCATTGACATTTTGTATTTTGCATGTCGTAGTGAGAAGAGGTGCATGGGAAGCAACTTCTTCAGCTGGTACTGAGAGTTGTTTCCATTGAGGCTCAATGATTTCTTTTTTTTTTTCACTCCTGAACAGATTGGGAACTACCGTTGAGACAGGTTGGTAGTCAGTGGCAGCATAATTGTTTCCTTTTGTACATATCCACTGGTTTGGGGGACCCCCTTTATCACTGTGTCCCAGGTTGCGGATAATGCATCGCCCTTGTGTGGAGACTGCTGCTTTAGATGTTGCATACATACATAT
>JADBJO010001796.1:222821-232821 GCA_016801955.1 Conus betulinus | reverse complement strand
GTACTCGACCTTGCCGTACATTTACCACAGATCAGTGCTGGGGAATATTGAATAGACAGTTGGTTGTTCCCTAATACAGATGAAGAAGACCCAGACAGCCACGAGTAAAGAACGATAGTGATGGCTTGACCGAATTATTCCAACGTGAAGCGTTGGACCGTTGCCAACTTGTTATGACAGGCTGATAAGACGCCCACTTACTACCCTACCGCGTGTGCCCCAGTGTTTTTGCGTTGAGCCAGCCAACACTGACTGACTGTTCACTAACTCTATGTGAGGGAGCCAACTAAGACTTTAGGCAACGAACTTCACACACACGCTGTGGGCCCACTCTCGCTGGTCGAGGTTGAAGGGGGCGTGGCCAACTGACAAGTGAGAGGCGAGTATCACAGACGTCTTTCGAGTGGGTGTACAGCTGATCATAGATCAACTGAATGACAAGGGTTCAGAGACCAACAGGCACATGAATGACTTTGTGTTCATAAAAAAAAAATATATATATATATATACTGTTGAGAGTGAAAGGGACGTGTGTGTGTGTGTGTGTGTGTGTGTGTGTGTGTGTGTGTGTGTGTGTGTGTGTGTGTGTGTGTGTGTGTGTGTGTGTGTGTGTGTGTGTGTGTGTGTGTGTGTGTGTTCCCTTTTTCTTTCTTACATGTGTACCAGTTAGGCATAAGAATGTGTGTGTGTGTGTGTGTGTGTGTGTGTGTGTGTGTGTGTGTGTGTGTGTGTGTGTTCCCTGTTGGAGTAGTAGTGCTTGTGGCTGTTTCATGCACTTTTCTGTTGGAAATACCATACTTTGGTCTTCAGTTGTGAGTGGAGTATTTTTCCTCCATTGTTGAGAGTTTGTTGTTGGCATTCTTTCTTTATTTTTTACGCTTAGAAGAAACATAACATTCTTTTTTTTATTTTGCATTTTTTTTTTTTGCACTTGAAATCACTAAAAAATTGAAATTGTTGTTGACTTACCATTACTAACATGTTACGATATAATAAAAGTACAGTGTATCTCCTCCATTTTACAAAAAATAGCATGAGATTTGGTTGTTTAGTTCCAGAGATATCCGCGTTTCACATATGCTGGTATACAATAAGAGCTTTTTTTGAAAAATGGCTGGCGATGGAGATTTATGCAAAATAGTGTCTGCAACCGCTAATAATATCCATTGTCACTGATGTTGCCACAGAGATCTGAAGGCTCCACCTTGGAGGGCGGAGGCAGAGAGGAAATGGCGGCAACATCCTCTGACAGGGTGTCAAGAAGAGGTGGGGAGTTCCGCTACTTCTGACCTTGACCCTGACCTTGACCCAGTGTCTTGAAGGCTGCTTGGTGATGAGTTCCCGACCCTGAGTGACTGACTGGAAGGAAAAGTGTATGCAACGAGTGTCGCCATAGTGTGGGGGGGGGGGGTGGGTGTCTGTTTTTTTGCCTTTCTCCCTCTCCACGTTAACTGCGAGATTTTGGTGTGTGCGTGTGTATGTGTCACTGTTCCTTTTTCCATCCAAATATCTGTTCAGTTATTGTGTTTTTCCTGTTTCTTTTGTAAAATCATAGCTATGTTTAAAAGAAAGTGGCTTTTGGATAGATGTATCGTGGTTATTTTTGTTTCTTCTATTCATGCTCATTTAATTATTTTCAAAGAAGTCCCTCCCCCACCAGTGTTCTTTTCTCTTTGTTTTCTGTGTTTTTGCTTTGTTTGATCAAAATTGAGTGAAATGAGTAAGGAAAAAAGAAAAGAAAAACTGCTATTCATGATTTCTGTTGTGTCATTCTGTCACTGTGGTTGTATGGTAGAATAGAAGAGTTGGGGGGAGGGGGTTATTGAGTAGCATGTGCAGTAGATTTTTGAGATTATTTGTAGACTATTCATTAGTCTTTCCATCTGTTTATGTATATGTCTTGGTGCATGTTAATTTTGACTGGTTTCCACTGGGAAATTTTGGCTGCTTATTTAGAAGAGCATTAGTCATAGAGAAAGGTTCGGTGCCTGCGATGGCGCAAATGATGCTTAAAGTCAGTACAGCCAACTCAGCAGAAGACGAATATGGACTAAACAAATCTGATATCATGGTCTAGCGACTGATAAAAGTCAAGCAAAGGTATGCTTTCCCGCAGCTAACAAAGATTGAACTGGCACGCAGTCCAAGCGGCCATTGTGTTTGTCTGTAACTGGTCATCTGCACGGGTAGGATACTGGTAATACGGGTAAACGCAAACCCTGCAGTACTGCAGTCTCCTCTCTCTGACTTCCCTTGTCAGGGGATAGTGGGGCATGGGGAGAGATGAGGGTACATGGAAGCAGTTGTGTTTTTGTTTTCAACCAAATGAAGGGAGCTCTCAAACAAGCTGTAGTCTAAAATGCAAGAGGAAAGGGGGGAGGGATAGGGAATGGGGAAGGGGGTTGAGGCAGACCAGTTTGTTCGGAGTTGGGAGATGAGGCATAGGATGTGTCTTGTCTGGAGTCTTGAGCCTCATGGGCTTTTGGAGTTCAGTTTGATCCCTCAAACCAGAGAATGGTCACTGCAGATGTTTGCCGCAAAAAAGAAATTGATGTGTATGTGTGTGTGCGTGTGTGTTACGATCTGATATCATGGTCTAGCGACTGATAAAAGTCAAGCAAAGGTATGCTTTCCCGCAGCTAACAAAGATTGAACTGGCACGCAGTCCAAGCGGCCATTGTGTTTGTCTGTAACTGGTCATCTGCACGGGTAGGATACTGGTAATACGGGTAAACGCAAACCCTGCAGTACTGCAGTCTCCTCTCTCTGACTTCCCTTGTCAGGGGATAGTGGGGGGCATGGGGAGAGATGAGGGTACATGGAAGCAGGTTGTTTTTTTGTTTTCAACCAAATGAAGGGAGCTCTCAAACAAGCTGTAGTCTAAAATGCAAGAGGAAAGGGGGGAGGGATAGGGAATGGGGAAGGGGGTTGAGGCAGACCAGTTTGTTCGGAGTTGGGAGAGATGAGGCATAGGATGTGTCTTGTCTGGGAGTCTTGAGCCTCATGGGCTTTTTGGAGTTCAGTTTGATCCCTCAAACCAGAGAATTGGTCACTGCAGATGTTTGCCGTCGAAGCAAAAGAAATTTGATGTGTATGTGTGTGTGCGTGTGTGTGTTACGGTGGTGTCTTCCCACCCATCTGCACTCAGATTCTTCTGTATTCTTGCCAGTATTTTTCCCTCCACAAATCGTGTACTGATTTTTACCTGTGCTCTGATTGAAGCCTTGTTTGTTACTCAGGATTGTAAAGAATTGGCTTGGATTCTCAAGTGTGGTGTATTGTGGGTTAGGAACCTTTGACATTGGAAACTGTGAATAATGCCCCTTTGGCCACAGTGTTTGCCTTTTTATGTGGAAAGATTTTTTTACAACTTTCTTAAGTCTGTGTTTGGGTGTGTATGCATTATATCTATTGTTGGCTATATAATATGCAGTTAGTACCCATAGGAAGAAAAAGACGAGAGAGTTCTACTGGAAACATGATTTGTGATTGTGATGTTTAATGCAAATGTCTTTACAAAATGATAGCTATGCAAATTCACTCATGCCCACCAACCTTTAGGCATTTACACATAAAGACAGTTTCACTTCTATACATGCACACACACACACACACACACACACACACACACACACACACACACACACGTGCGCGTATGCACATTAGTTGCCAGTTACACTGTACATATATACACATTGATGCATGCTCATATGAACACCTATGCACATGCCTGCGTGAATACACAGACGTACACATACACATACATATATATACATACATACTTGCGCGTGATTACAGTCATTTGAAAACGACCAGGTTACAGGCTGCGGTGTACTGACAGCTCTTTCTCACATGTCTCTCACCTCTCACTTGTTTGCAAAATGTTGTGCGCAGACTCGTGGCATTCCTGCCTTGTAAATCACTCCATCCCGATGATCCTGTCATGTCGTGTAGCACTGAACCATAGATGATGCTGTGTTGCCTTTGCCGTTGCATTCCTCCTTTGCAGCAGTACATCTGACCATGCAGCAATGTGATCATTGTCCAGTTCACTGTGATTTCAGCTGAGGAGCTGTGAAGTTACTTATACCTTGGAGGAGTTGGATGGGGGAGGGGGAAGGGAAAGGATGGGAAGGTGAAGGGGGAGCAAGCTGTAGGACCAGTAAGGCAGTTGGAATGAAGATGGGCTCAAAGTTTTGTGACAGTGTGCCATGGAAGTGAACGTAGCTTTCGAATGTCTTGTTGCCTCTACTGACTTCTTTTAGGCTGAGCACACATTAAGGCAGGTGCTTTGAAGAGGGCAGTAAAGGTCCATGCAGGAAGTGTCATCTGAAATCAAGGGCAGTAATAATGTTTTGTTTTGTTTTGTTTCGTTTTGTTTTGTTTTTTAGTTTGTAAACTCTTGAGAAAACAACAGTTAATAAGTAGTGTGCTTCTCCTACAATTAAGGAGCAAGCTTCGCCCGACTTTTCAAAGGGAGATAATTCAAACCCAGAGCCATTTCTTTCCGATGATGTTCTGCATTGCACATTCAACCTGTGGAGCGTGATATTAGTTTGAAAGTGTGCATGTCTGTCTGGTCTGTCAGTAAGGTAGCTGGAAACTGTTTGGGTGATTTCCGATTAGTTTTGTCAGGTTACTTCATTATGACAGTGTTAATAATAACAAAAGTAGTATTACTCATCTGTAAAGCGCCAGGCTTTTCATTGTTAGTGCAAGTTGATGCATCCTCATGCAAGCAGTCAGATTACTGCATGTGTCCAGAGTAACAATGAATTATAGGATATTATACATGCAAAACACTCATAACATCAAATTTTACATGCATATAAACGAACAAGTTGTTTTAAAAGAAAAAAGAAGAGAGAGACATGAAATTTAGCAGTACTCCTTGCAGTGCGACACTGCTATTGTCAGAAGTTTAGGGAGGGTGGAAGTGAGCTGGTTTTGAACTTGGACTTTTAAGGATGTAACAGAGGTGTATACAGGGCCTAACATGAAAAGGAAGGGAATTCCAAAGCTGCAGGCCATAAGTGGATAAGGAACGGAAACCAGTATCTCCCAGGGATTAGATTACGAAGCCTGCAGGTGCCAGGGCTGGACATGAAGCCACAGGGGTGAAGGAGGGTGGAACGACTCTCACAGACATGGTGTAGGTACAGACAGGGATGCTGAAGTGAAGGCAGCTGGAGTGGGCCCAGCTGAAGAGAGTAGCCCGGTTAGTCGGTGGGAGGAATGTTACTGCAGCCTTTATGTGCCTCGAGGAATGTTTTACAGGCACAAGTCAGGATGCATGGCTGATGAACTGTTGCAGGAGAACTTGAACCAGGTCTCTCAGATGATGCGTCGTTCAAATGTATTGAGCTTGTCACTGGATACTTGACTGTTACCATTCAGCTTTGCATAAGTTACAATGGCATAGTGTTTTTTTTGTGTTTTTTTTTATTGTATACAGCATATTGTATTGTTTTGTATTGTACTACATTTGTAGCCGTCTGTACTTCATGATATTGCATCATTGTATATGGTATTGTAAAGATTTACATACATAATGATACACTTTGTTGCGCTTGCCAGCAGAGTGGGAAGTATGCGATGCCTGAGACCTGTTTGTTTTGTTTGACTGTGCTGGGCACGTATGAAGTAGATTCCAAAGAATTTTTCCCAACATGCTCTGCCTGTTTTTTTTTGTTTTTTTTTTTTTAAATTTTTTTGTTTGTTTTGTTTTAAAGAGTTAATGTTTCTAGGTATCATCCAAGATCTGCTTTAGGTTATTAGCTCGATTTTTTTGTATGCATTTTTGCTTATTAGATTTATAGATACTAGTTAGTGTGTTTGTGTATGTGAAGCCTCTCGCATATCACCCGTCATGGACTTGAAAATATGAAGCAAGGGTTGTTTTTTCCTTTTTTTTGTTTGTTTGTGTTTGGTTATAATCAACGTGTGTGTGTGTGTAGGAGGGGATTCTTTTCATGTACTGTTTGTCTTTCAGATAGAAGTTAGAAAAGGCACAAGAAACATGGGCAAGCTGCAATCTTTTATCCATTTCTTCTAACAATGGATATGAAAAATAATGAATTGGTACACAGAGAGAACTAGGCAGATAGTCAAGGGTAAATCAAAGGGGACTCTTTTTCCGCCCAATAGTAACTTGCTATTTCTTAAGGATTTTTTTTTTTAATCATAATGTTTCTGCCAGTTTTTATTGGAAGCCAACAAGCAGACATCCAGTATCCATGCTGCAGCGCTTTTCCTCGGCTAGTAGCACTCTGTCTCAATAGTCTTTCTTGCCAGACATCTTGAGTCCAGTACTTTGAGACAGAAGGAAACGATTCACATTGAAACATCTGCATCACAGTGTGAGTTGGAGGAGAATAGTTTGAATGTATATCTGTAACGTAGTGTGTAAAAGAAAAAAAAACGGTTGGAATGAAACATCTACACCGTAGTGTGAGTTCGTGAAAAAAAAAAAGTTTGAATAAAAGATGTGCATCCTAGTGTGAGTGAGAGGAAATGGTTTGATTGAAAAGTTTACATTGTAGTGTTTGTGAGATGGAAACGGAGTGAAATATCCACGCCGTGGTTAAGGTGAAAAAAATAATGTCTGATTGAGTTGTCGACATCAAACTGTTTCAATTGCAAAGAAAAACGGACTGAAACATGCCCGTGACAGTTTCAGTGAAAACCGTTTGACTGAAAAATGCACATAACAGTTTAAGTGAAAAGAAAATAAGTCCCCCATTAGACATAAGGGGTTGAAATAGTATGATTGACAGCTGCGCATCATCAGAGTTACAAAAAATAGTATGATTGAAAGCTCCACATCAGAATTTAGAAAATATAGTATGATTGAAAGCTCCAAATCCGAGTGTTAAAAATAGTATGATTGAAAGCTCCACATCGGATTTAAAAAAAGATAGTATGATTGAAAGCTCCAAATCGGAGTTTAAAAAATAGTATGATTGAAAGCTCCACACATCAGAGTTAGAGAGAAAAAAAAAAAAAATGATGAAAGCTCCACATCAGAATTTAAAAAAGATAGTATGATTGAAAGCTCCAAATCAGAGTTTAAAAAATAGTATGATTGAAAGCTGCACACATCAGAGTTAGAGAGAAAAAGATAGTATCATTGAAAGCTTCACATCAGAGGTTGGAAACAAAAAATATGATTTAAAACTCCACATTAGAGTTTGAAAAAAAAAACAGAGACAAAAAAAGAACATAGTATGATTGAAAGCTGCACATTAGAGTGATTGATGTTGGGGGGAGGGAGGGGGGGGGGCGCTGAAACATCCACATTAACTTCTGCCCTCAGAAATGCTCTTGACACATTTATCTTTCCACTCCACATATTACGTTATATTTGCTGTATTGTTTGTATGCGTTCTTCACTCATTTCTTTGTCCATTCCACATGTTACATACTATATGCTTTAGGGGTTTGTGTGTGTTTTCTCTGTTCTCTCTTTTTCACTATTTTTTGTTGTTGTTGTCTTGCTACAGGATTCATTATTTTTTTCTTTCTCTCCATTTTGTACTCATTACTGTGAATTCGGGAGTGATAATGTTTCGAACAGTGATACCCAGGATTCTGAACAGTGAACTGGAGTTATTAAAAGAAAAAAGGGAATGATTATTTGACATGTGATCTGAAAAATGACTAGTCTGTGTCACATTGGCATATGCTTAAATCGCTGAACGTGTTTATGAACTTTTGTAGAATTAAGAGAAAAGAATATGTTGGTGTCTGTTTAATTTCTTTTATATATATTTAATTGATATTGCTGTGTTGGTCATTCTTGATTTATTATGAACCCTTGTGGCAACTTTGTCAAGTGTGTTACAACAGGGTGTGCCTTTCAATCAAAATTGCCTTGTGCCACTGGAAGAAGAACAACTGTGGGAGTTATATTATTGTTGCTTGTGGGGTTTGTGTGTGTGTGTGTGTGTGTGTGTGTGTGTGTGTTGTTTTAGTTGTTGTTGCTTTTTTTTTGGTAACATGATAGTTGTGTCACCTGAATTTTAGATTTTTTTTTTTTCATCCCATCTAGTTTTGATGTAATACCCATCACACAGTTTCACTTGGGTGTTCACACACTTGTGCCTGCACACACACACACACACACACACACACACACATACACACACACACACACACACGCACACATGCACACACGCACACGCATATACACTACTTAATTTGGAGGAGCAGGAGGAGGCCAGGGAAGGGTGTGTCAGACGAATGTCTAGGCTTTATGTGTAAGTATTTATTGTTTTCCATTTCTGAAAACAAACAGTTTGAATTGTATTCTTAGGTATTGATTGTTAGTAATTCTATGGTGTTAAAAGCATTAAATCAATCATGGTTGTTAGAAATGTGAGAAATTCTCTCACTGGTTTTCTGTGATTTGTGATTAATGTCTCTGGTTTATGAATGTGTATGGCTTTAACGGTAATAGGGTGTGTAATCCCCCCCCCCCTTCTCCCCCCCCTCCTTCCTTTTTTTATGTGAAAATTTGTCTAGCATACCTCTTTATTGTCTTTATATGCCTAAATGATTTGTTCTACAATGAAAGAAGGCATGGAAATAATTAAGCTTTTGAGAAAGGAAACGTCTGTAGGTTTGTAGGCCTCTGTAGCCATTTTTCTTCAGTCAACTAGAAGTAGACAGTTGTCAGCAGAAACAAGTGAACTTACTCAAATTGTTGCCCAGAACGCCATATCAGTTTTAATTATCCAGTGGGTTTTTTTTTTTTTTTTTTTTTTTTTTTTTTTTTTTTGCTGACGAAGTGGGTGTTCAGGACAGAGAGCATGTGTATGTTTGTAAGATAGTGACAGTAAGGGAGTTGTCCCACTCAGTATGTATGTGTGTGTGGTTGTGCTTTATTTATTATCGTTTTTCTCCGTAGATATCTGTGTGGGGTGGGCTTGTTCTTTTCTGCCCTTGTCTTTGATCTGATCATTTCAGGATCTGTGTGTCTAATTCTCAAAAGGTGAGCTGGAGTCAGAAATATGATCGTTGACATTGTTATTATTTATGATACACCATGTTGTGAGAAGAACTTATGGTGTGCTGTGGTGAGGGGCATCATGGTGTGTATTCCATTCTCGCTGACCGACGGATAGTGTGTGGTCAAAAACCTGTGGCCGTACCATGTGTTGCAAGTTCGGCTTTGAGTTGATGTATGTGGACTTTGAATTTTGGGAACATAGTCTGTTTCTTCTCTGCTTCACCCGAATTGATTTGTATCATCAGATATTGGTGTGTGTGTCTATATAAGAAAAAAACGCTTCATTGAGGGGGAAAATATTGATGTACATAATTATTACATCATTTCTTTCGTATGAGCCAGTGATTTATACACACACACACACACACACACACACGACAGAGATCATTATCATAATTGTATTGTTAACTGAAATAAAGCAATATTTCGTATCAGTTCATTATCCTCTTTGTGTGTGTATGTGTGTGCGTGTGTGTGTGTGTGTGTTCTGTCTTCCACACTATCTGCACTCAGCATTCAAGCCCCCATATATTTAAAAAAAAATGAGCAAACATCATTTGTGTTCTTCTTGAAGCTGACTCTAGAAACGTTCAGGGGAAAAAGTCTGGAAAATAGTAAAAGAAATAAAATTTAAAAAAAAAAAAAAAAAAAAAAAAAAAAAAAAAAAAAAAAAAAAAAAGAAAGAGTATCTTTTCATTATCTCAAAGTTGCAGACGTCATGATCACAGAAAAAATCTCTCCGCCTCCATTATCAAGCAAACAAATAAAAGAGAGAAAACATTTTTCATTGATAGAAGATTTTTGAGGAAATATATCTAGTTTTTATGGTGTTCGAATGTGGTTGAAACGAACTGACCAGTTGATTTGTTAACATGCATTGAACCGATTATGACAATATGACAGACCCGATATGTCTCTCTCTATGTAGGTTGGGCTGAAAGCAACATGAATAGGGTTTTAAGATATAATGACTGCTGGTGGAGTTTAAAC
>JADBJO010001796.1:215321-217821 GCA_016801955.1 Conus betulinus | reverse complement strand
TCAGTCTGAGAAATCGTTATTTTCTTTCACTGTCGACATATCAGATCACATCTCTCGATGATTCCAACTCTTCCGTACTTTCGCCAGAGGATACTAGTAATAATTCAAAGCGACCAACGTGGCTACTAGGGGCGACAACTATGGTAAGAAACCGAAAGTAGAACTGAAGTACAGTTTCTAAGAAGAGATTCTGAATCGCAAAGCCGTAAGCAGATCAAGAGAACGGTTTAATTAAACGACCGAAGCAGGTGCGATAATAGCGACGTCCATAATCGCCAAATAAAAATTATGCAGTACAAGGACTAGGACACCAGACACAGATGTTGTTGTGAAGTGGCTAGAATGTAGGGATGATTTGACATGCGTGGAAAATAAATTTTTCAAAAAATAAATAAATATAAAAAAAGACTGGTCTTCGCTGGAAAGTGCCGTGAGGGTAATTAGGTCACGGGAATTAAGACGATCGATGGTGTGTGTGTGTGTGTGTGTGTGTGTGTGTGTGTGTGTGTGTGTGTGTGTGCTCTTTCAAGTCTACGTAGGCGGGGAAGAAAATGAGTGCAATTATTTGATGTTAGGCAAAGTCTTGCTAACGAGGTTTGTGCATCTTGTTGATGATAGAATATTTTCACTCTAATAGTAGTAACAATAATAACAGTAGTGATGATGATGATAATAATAGTAATGATGATAATAATAGTTATAATAATAATAATAATGATAATGATAATAATAATAATGATAATGATGATGGTGAGGATGAGGATGAGGAGGAGGAGGAGGAGAAGAAGAAGAAAGAAGAAGAAGAAGAAGAAGAAGAAGAAATTAAATAAATTACTTGAGCATCAAGAGAAGCGTCTAAAGTAGACAGGTACAACAGCATGGAGATGCTTGCAAGAAAAGCAGAGCAAGCAGCTCACAAAGGAAACATGCGGGAGCTACACGCCACCATTAAAAAAAAAAAAAAAAAAAAAAAAAAAAAAAAACGCCAGGAAAATGAATCAAACCCAGTAAGACCCGTGAAAAGCCAGTGATAAGAGTCCAGATGGGCGGATGGAACATTTGAGAACGGCTGACCTCACCAGGTCCACAGACACCACCATCTGTCCAGCCAGCTGACCGCCACCTGCCCACACCGTGCCAACAGAATGCCTGTCACCGGAGATCCGCGAGGTCGTCAAGCAGCCAGGCAACGGCAGGTCAGCAGGACCAGGCAATGTCCTGACGGAGGTGCTGCAGGCGAGCGTCCAGACCAGCGTGGAGATTCTGCACGCTCTCTCTTCAGCCAGGTCCGACAGGAGGATCAAGTCCCTTCTGAGTGGACAGAGGGCTACCTCATCATGCTTCTGAAAATAAGGCAACATTTAACTCCTGCTCCAACTACGAAGGGATAACATTGATGTCAATCCCACGCAAGGAGTTCAACTGATTCATATTGAACAGGATGACGGATACTGTCATCCCCCAGCTTTTGAGATCAGCAGGTTGGTTTTCGCAAGGATGGAAACTGCGTTGACGAAGTGACGATGGTGCGCCTCATCATGGGACAGTCACTGGATCGGAGCTCGCCTCTCTACGTCAACTTCATTGATTACCAGAAGGCTTTCGACAGTACGGACAGACAGACCCTCTGGAAGCTGCTGAGGAGATCAGAAGATTGGGAATTCCTATGAAGGATGACCTTCCAGCCGGCCCATGTCTGATGTATATCACCTACGTCTTCCAAGTCGGGACAAGGATGAGACACACAAAAAAAAGTTTGCTGCCGCCTTTGTTGTTCCTGCTGCTGGCGATAGACTGAGTTATGAAGACGTCTTCAGCCCAGAAGCGAAATGGCATTCAATGGATGCTCTGAACAGCACCGGACGACCTTGACATCACCGATAATCTGACCCTTCTCTCCCACACCTGCCAACGAATGCAGGAAAAGACCAGCACCGTTGACAAAACCTCTGTTCACCTCGGCCCAACATCCATACAGAAAACAGCAAGATCTTCAAGGTCAATGCACCGGACACACACAACACCCATCCGGCTGGAAGAAATGGAGAGCTTTACCTACATTGGCAGTATCTTTGACAAGTAGTATGGGAAAGATACTGCCATTAAAACCCTGCTTTTTGAGACAGGAGTAAATTTCATCAGCTGAAGAACCGAGACTTGCTGTTCAGCATCAAGACTTGGACTCTCAAGACCGTGGTGAAGATTGTTTTCATTCGCGGAGAATACACCGAGAGAACCATACACAGCGCCACGAAGAAAAGAAACCCAGACTTTCATCAACACCTGCCTTGGAAGGATTCTTCGGCATCACCGTGCAGACAGAATCAATAACGAACGAAGGCTGCGAACAAACCCGTCAGCCTGCAGACAGAGGTCCTCCAATGAGACTGGCCACAGTGCTTCACAGACCTGACTCCAACACCACGCAGCATGCCCTTGTTTGGAATCTACAGTGGAAAAGGAAGAGAGGTCGTTCCAGAACTACCTGGCGCTTGGACCT
>JADBJO010001796.1:207821-210321 GCA_016801955.1 Conus betulinus | reverse complement strand
CTTTGGAGTTCCTCTTCTATATTTCAGAAACCAACTAGAAAAGCTATACCAGCCGCCGTGGCGAAGTGATTAGCGTCGCGGACTCCCGGCTGGGAGGTCGTGGGTTCGATTCTCGTCAGAATCATGTGTGTTTTTTTCTGCCCCGACCGGCTCCTACCCAGAGTTGAGTTTGCTATGGGCTCAGTTGGGAAGACTTGGACCACACAGTTGAGTTTTCATCCATTTAATGGATGCGTCTCTGAGAGAGTTGCGCAAATTTCCTGATCAACTCTGCAGGTGTCTGTATCTCTCGGGCCTGGTTGACGCCGTTATATATTATGAAAGGAAGTGTAGAGTACAGCCCTGTCATGCAGTCTCAGAGCGGAACGGAAATCCGTAGCATCATCTTCATCATCCTCATTTTCGTCGATCAGCATAAAAAAAAGTCTCAAATCTTTCATGTCCTGCTCTCATGGTGACCTCAGTTTCGATGTCCTCTCCACGTCTGAGCCTTGGTTTGGTTCCGTTGGGGCCACCGGTATCGGGGAGTCCATGGGGCTGTCGTTTCGACGGAAATGGTCCATAGGGAGACCTCACTCACGCCGGCTCCGCGACTAAGCAATTATTGTCGTCAGTAAGGGGCTTAGTAGTGGGTGGTCTCCTTCGTATGTTGGATCAGAACAGGCGCTTCTGAAAACCACCGAAGTGACTCGGCAGCAGCGCAGTGTCTCCTCCGGTGGGTTGCCTCTTGACGACTTGACATTGACTGCTCCCTGTGGGTTGCCGGTGCCGGGGCTGCGGAGGGACCGACCGGGATATGGCTGTGGACGGGGTGTCAGAATGAGCGGCACGGGCGCACTGCCATTGAGGTGGCACAGAAGATGAGACACAGCAAAAACAAAAACGAAACACACACACACACACACACACACACACACACACACACACACACACACACACACACACACACACAGCTAGGAAAGTTATATGCAAAAAATGATTTTTGTCAATACGACAGTCACCCTACCCAACATGTCAACATATTTCAAGTAAATTTCTATTAACTGGGAACCTTTTTTAAAGCTTACGTGTTGTTTTGGGGGCACATTTATCAAGACTGCAAAGTTAACGATGAAGTACTTAATCTACTAATTCATTTTCAACGAAAATTTCATTCAGTTCAGCGTAGATAGCCAGTCTGTGTACGGACAGATAAAAATTTTCAGTAAAACTAATTCCGATATCGTCACACTTCTTAACATAATAACAATGGCATTTAAAGAACATTGTATCTTAGGTTCTGATGTTTAACTCAGGATATATAGAGAAACACAAGAGAACGTGTTGGGCAACTATGGGTTCGGTAGAAGTTAGAAGTAAAAATCTAATAACTAGTGACCGTAGGGGCTGTGAACTGTTAAATGTTCATCGTGTGACGAGAGCGTGGCATGACGAAAAACCGTGCTCATCCCTCTTCCTTCTGCCGCTTTTAAACTTTCCTGATCTGAATCAAGTACCCGTTTGCCCGCCGGAGAGAGTTTTCGAACCGTATACATTCGATTACACTCGACCAAGGGTCCCTCTAAATATGGATTTGGAAGTAGTCAATGTACAGCATAAAATCCGTGCGTTTCTGATGGCAAATCTATTTTAGCAAGCCTTGCCATCAGGTCATTACGCTGAGGGTCAAATCAACTGCAACCTTTTTTTTTTTTTTTTTTTTTTTTTTTTTTTAAAATGTAGCCCTCCTCCACTGCGTGAATGGCCCGTCATCCCTAATCGGACTTCTGTGACAGTGCACGCTTAGAGACCTGTCTCAATCTGGAGTTCATGGGCGGTAATCAGTGACGCAGTTAGTGCTCGTTAGTAATTGGTGTCGATGCGTCGCTCTAGATAAACCGCCTGTATGTCTGCAATCCTGCCCGACTCCCGCCACCGACTCTCCTCCCTCCCGCACCTCCTCCCCCTCCTCCCCTCCCCCCCCTCCTCCCTCCCCCCCCCCCCCCCCCCCCCCCCCCCCCCACCCTTCTTCTTCGCCTGCACCTACAAATACTTCCTCTGTAAGTTGATCAACATTCTCTCCTATGTCTGCAACCTAACCCCCACACTTGAACC
Source organism: Conus betulinus (assembly GCA_016801955.1). Taxonomy (NCBI): domain Eukaryota; kingdom Metazoa; phylum Mollusca; class Gastropoda; order Neogastropoda; family Conidae; genus Conus; species Conus betulinus. The sequence continues at coordinate 208,227 of JADBJO010001796.1, read as the reverse complement.
CCCCCCCCCCCCCCCTCCCCCCCTTCCTGTGTCTGTTTTTCTGCAAAATACTTCTCCTAAATGTCTATAAATACTACTCCTATGTTTTGCAACGATCACCCCCCCCCCCCCCCCCCTTTCTCTCCCTCACGTCTCCCCCCACCCCCCCTTCCCCTATATCTACACATACTTGTCCGGGTACATACATCAATATTCCCCTTGCATCTGCAACCGCGCTCCCCTTCCTCCTTCTGTCTATGCCAACATTCCCCTCGTCTGTCTAACACCCTCCGCTTTAACCCCCCCCCCCCCCCCCCCCCCCCCCCCCCTTCCCCGCCCCTCCCCGCCCCCTTCCTACCCTACATGAATAGAAGTACTACTTCTGTGTGTGTGAAAACGCGACTACCCCTTCATCTATCTTCCCACC
>JADBJO010001796.1:200321-202821 GCA_016801955.1 Conus betulinus | reverse complement strand
CTACTGAACGTCGAAGGGAAAATCTTCTTCTCTGTCATGGCAGCAAGGCTGACCAAGTACCTCATGGAAAACAAGTACTTGGATGTGTCAGTCCAGAAAGGTGGCATTCCAGGCGTGGCTGGCTGTGTAGAACACGCCACAATGATCTGGGACGCAATCCAAGAGCAAAAACAGAAAAGAGAGACCTGGACGTAGTGTGGCTCGACCTGGCAAACGCATATGGATCTGTACCCCATGAGATGATACAGTTGGCTCTTAAGATGTACCATGTGCCAAAGAACATCCGCGACATGCTCAAGAAGTACTTCAAGTGGCTTCTCAATGCGGTTCTCTACCAAGGAGTACACAACAGATTGGATCAACTTGGAAGTGGGCATTGCAATGGGCTGTGCATTTCCCCAATACTGTTCGTGTTGGCAATGGAAGTCATCTTGAAAGCAGCAACAAGCAACGCAAGACAAACAGACCTTGGCGATAATCACGGAGTCTCTCACTGAGGAAAGGAAAAGTGGCCGAATCTGTGGTCTTCAGTGTTGCCAACCAGACCATTCCAACAGTAACAGAAGAGCCAGTCAAGAGCCTTGGAAGATGTATGATGATGATACGCTGAAAGACACACGAAGAGCAAAAGAAACCAAACAGATGTCGGAAGAAGGCTTGGAGACCATTGACCAGTGTGGGCTCCCTGGCAAATACAAGGTCTGGTGTCTGCAGTTCATGCTGATACCAAAGCTCCTATGGCCTCTGATGATATACGACATCTGCACCAGCATAGTGGAGGCAATGGAATCCAAAATCAACAAGTTCACAAGGGAAATGGCTTGGTGTCCCACCCTGTCTGACTGACATAGCACTATACTGTCGCCAAGCAAAGCTGAAACTACCACTGAAATCCATCCTGGAGGAATATAAAGCAGGGAAGATCAGACTTCAAAGCATGCTGGAGGACTCAGGAGACAAAGGTGGTTGAAGCAATCAAGCCCCAGCTGAAGACAGGCAGAAAATGGAAAGTTCAAGAGGCGATGGATTCTGCAAAAGAAAGTCTCAAGATCAGAGAAATAACAGGACACACACAGACCAACAGACAAGGACTGGGGTGACCAAAACTGAATGGTGGTCAAAGGCCAAAGAAAAGCCAAAAGAGACATGATGATTCAGGAGATGAGAAAAGAAGAAGACCAACGAAGACTCCAAAAAGCAGTCCAGCAGAGCCAGCAAGGGCAATGGACAACGTGGGAGAATGCACTCCAAAGAAGTCTCACTTGGAATGACATTTGGCACATGGCCCCTCTCAGGATCAGCTTCATTCTCAGATCTGCATATGACCTTCTGCCTTCAAATGCAAACCTGGTGAAGTGGGGAAAAAACAGACGATCCTTCATGCCCCCTTGCCATGAAAAACAAACAGTGGAGCATGTCCTAAGCTCATGTAAAGTAGCCCTGGCTCAAGGAAGGTACACATGGAGGCACAACCAAGTGCTCAAGAGATTGTACAAGTAGTCTGGGCTAGTACCAACACCACAAAAAGGGAAAATCAGGACTCCAAAAGCACCCGCAACATTCTTCACGGCAGGAGGCAGCGAATCATGGCCAAGAACAACAGTGCCACTCGGAACATGCAGGCAGAGTCTGCTGGACGGGGCAGATGACTGGGAGTGCACAGCAGACCTCCCAGAATGGAATAGTCACCCAGAGATTATCAGCAAGAGTGGCATGAGACCAGACATAGTATTACACTCTCAGTCAACCAAGCAGCTGATCATGATCGAGCTCACGGTGCCATATGAGAACAGAATGGAGGCAGCTCAGATCTACAAGACTGAAAAGTATGCTGATCTGGCAACAGCCTGAGGAGAGAAGGCTATCAGGTCAAAGTCCTCACTGCAGAAATTGGAGCTAGGGGGTTTGTGGGAACGTCTGCATACAGCCTCATGAAACAGCTCTCAGTTGCAGGGAGGGAAAAAACAAAGCCCTGAAAGCAATGGCAGAAGCGGCAGAGAGGTGTTCAAGTTGGATCTGGTCAAGGAGGAACAAAAGTGAACTTCATAAGGCTTAACTTTCCTACAAATATCAGGTGTCCCTGTGGCTCAGTGGTTAGTGCGCGAGTCATTAGTGGAAAATGAGCATGTCCAGAAGGGCATGGGTTCGAATCCCAGTCATGGCTCATCCCAAGATGGGAAAAAAAAAAAAGGGGGCAGCATTTGTTGCATAGCTCGGAGCAATATTTCACCCCCATTTGGATGATGTCATCTTCCCTTTGTTCTGTTTGTTGCACAGCTCGGAGCAATATTTCACCCCATTTGGATGATGTCATCTTCCCTTTTATTCTTTGTCGCAGAGTTGGGAGCAATATTTCACCCCATTTGGATGATGTCATCTTTCCTTTGTTCTGTTTGTTGCACAGCTCGGAGCAATATTTCACTCCATTTGGATGATGTCATCTTCGCTTTGTTCTATTTGTTGCAGAGCTCCGAGTAATATTTCACCCCGTTTAGATGAA
>JADBJO010001796.1:182821-185321 GCA_016801955.1 Conus betulinus | reverse complement strand
ACACACACACACACACACATATATATATATATCTATATATAATCATGTATATGTTGTGTGGTGTGTGTGTGTGTATGTGTATATATGGTATATATATATATATATATATATATATATATATATATATATATATATATATTCAGTTATAAACGAAGCTTGCTCTTACGTCTTAGATTGAAGAAATAGGGGGAGATAAGCATTCATATCTGCAGTGGTAGATAATTCTGCCTAACTAACAGTATATGCTTGAGTGGGTGAATGGGGAATAATAAATGCTTCTCAAAATGAGCCTTCAGCAAGCTTAGAGTCACCAAGGGGGACTTTTTTTTTTGTTTGTTTTTGTTTTTGCTTTGCTCTTTCATGATTTTCTTTTGCTTCGTAGGGTAGCACCTTTGGTTGGTTTTTTTGAAATTCAACAAACATACTGCGGTATTGCACACCAGCCTTTTTCTGGGATAGCATTCTTCTTAAAACCGAGAAGGCAGAGCAGTCAAGTTACCACTTTCCGCGGTCACTGAGGATAAACAATCAGGTTTCGAAATACCGGTATCTGACCAGGAGTTATATGTTAGTGAGTTTCCTCTCCATTGGAGATTGTCTCCCCCTTGGAGACTACAAGCTTGCTGAAGGCTCATTTTGAGAAGCTCAAGCAGTTATTATTCCCCATTCACCCACTCAAGCACATACTGTTAGGCGGAATTATCTACCACTGCAGATATGAATGCTTATCTCCCCCTATTTCTTCAATCTAAGACATAAGAGCAAGCTTTGTTTATAATTGAATATTTCTTGCAGTCATTGCAACACCAAGCTGCTCTGTAAGTTGCTGGAATGGTGCTCGGTACTTATCCTTGGAATTATTTTTTTATATAGACACACACACATACACATACCACAGGCACATCAACTGTTTCTCTTTTCTTCAGAATTCTCTACTTTTTACCACTTGATTTTCCTCCCCCCCCCCCCCCCCCCCCCCCCCCCCCCCCCCCCTCGTTTCCCTAATGATTTCCTCTTTTTCTGCAGCAGGAAATTTCCAGAACGCCTCATCAGTTCCCTGATGATTTTTTTTTCACCCGATATTATGGAATCAGAATAAAACCTTGTTGAAAACATATTTCAGAGCCCAGCCATTCTGCCATTTTGCGACATAAAACATAATGTTTTAGACCTGAACTTTTTTGTTTCCCCAATTCCCCCCCCCCCCCCCCCCCCCCCCCCCCCCCCCCCCCCGCCCCCCCCCCCCCCCCCCCTTGCAACTCCGTCCCATGGCCGTATACTCCCCCCCTCCCCCCCTTTCTTGAGGAAGCTGTCAAGCCTGACTTATATGCCCACGTGCTATAGTGGGAGGAGAGGGGGATTGAGAGACGATACACTACTGAACATTTTTAAAGCAAGTCGGGGAAAAAAAAAGCATTTTACTGAACTGAGAATGTTAGAAGAGAGTAAATAACATGCGGCATTGTTCGGTCGCGCGATCGCATGCAATATGTGTTTTTAAACACATACGCACATGAACACGCTAACGCACGCATATATATATATATATATATATATACAATAAATTCCAAGGTTAAGTACCGAGCACCATTCCAGCAACTTACAGAGCAGCTAGATGTTGCAATGACTGCAGGAAATGTTGAATTATAAACAAAGCTTGCTCTTATGTCTCAGATTGTAGAAATAGGGGGGTGATAAGCCTTGATATCTGCAGTGGTAGATGATTCTGCCTAACTGACAGTATGTGCTTGAGTGGGTGAGTGGGGAATAATAAATGCTTCTCAAAATGAACCTTCAGCAAGCTTATAGTCTCCTAAGCGGGAGACCATCTCCAATGGGGAGGAAGCTGCTCTGCAAGTTGCTGGAATGGTGCTCGGTACTTAACCTTGGAATTTATTGTTTATTGTAATTTAGTCCCTTGCGGATTCATTCAAGAACTGGCCCTCAGCACTTGTGTCTTAAGAGGTTATCTTTTTTATATTTTCTATTTTTCACAAGAAAAATGTAGCTTGTTTTTGCTCTTTCATGATTTTCTTTTGCTTCTTAGGTGGCACCTTTGGTTAGTTTTTTTAAAAACTCAACAAACATACTACGGTATTGCACACCAGCCTTTTTTCTGGTATAGCATTCTTCTAAAACCGAAAAGGCAGAGGAGTCAAATTACCATTTTCCGCGGTCACTGAGGAGAAATAATCAGGTTTCGATATATCGGTATCTGACCAGGAGTTATATGTTAGTGAGCTTCGTCCCCATTGGAGATGGTCTCCCCCTTAGGAGACTATAAGCTTGCTGAAGGTTCATTTTGAGAAGCATTTATTATTCCCCACTCAAGTATATATATATATATATGTGTGTGTGTGTGTGTGTTCGTGCGCGCACACACACGCGCATAAGAGAGGGAGAGAGCGAGAGAGAGACAAGATACGTATGCTGTGCGCGCGCGCACACACACACACACACACACACACACACACACACACACAACACACAAACTCAAGCT
>JADBJO010001796.1:160321-162821 GCA_016801955.1 Conus betulinus | reverse complement strand
GCTGATGGAATATTTTAAGAAGATCATAGTACATACACACGAAAACCAATGTATGTGTGTTGTGTGTGTGTGTGTGTGTGTGTGTGTGTGTGTGTGTGTGTGTGCGCGCGCGCGCGCGCGCGCGCGTGCGTGCGTATGCGTGCGTGCGTGTGTACATGAATACCCTGAGCTTTATGGATCTTCCAATAATACCGAAAACTGGGATGATTTTCCGAACCCTTCTCCTGCACCACTACCCCCCCCCCCCCCCCCCCCCCCCCCCCTTTTTTTTTTTAAGAAATCCCATTTCCTCCGAGATCCTGGCATACTTTGTAGTTTTGAAAATATCAGGGTTTTTTTTTTTTTTGACCTTCTACATAGTTGATTGGCTTAAAAAAATCAATGTTTCAGACGTACGGATTTCTTTTTAAAAAAAAAAAAAAAAAAAAAAGAAAAAAATTCCGGGCTTTCGCGGATTCGTCTTAAGTGGGCTTAGATTTAGGTTTGACTGCTTCTTTCCATCGAAGAAAAATAACTGAACAGTCAGTCGAAATATTTCTAGAGATTTTTCTTTTTGTACGTGTGTGTCTGCGCCTGCGCGCGTGCGTGAGTGCGCGCAGTGTGTGTGTGTGTGTGTGCGCGCGCGCGCGCGCGCGTGTGTGTATATACGCGCGCGCACAGACACACACACACACACACACACGCGCGCGCGCGCACGGGGGTGCACAGACACATGTGCGTGCGCGCACTTACACTCGTATGCGCGCGCGCACGCGAGATCGTTGACAGGGGACTGCGGATTGTTATGTGTGAAGGCCGGGGTGTATCGTGAAGCCCATAAATCCTAGTCGAATGACACAAGCAAACTGCCGGCGTGTAACAGGGAAAGTACCGTACGAGAGACCATGAAAAGCCATGAAAAACCTGCCTTTGGTTTTGTGACTCTGTACTGTATGATCACAGTGTACTAGTAGTTTGGCATTTCACTCCAAATGGCGCGCGCGCGCGACGGAGAGAGAGAGAGAGAGAGAGAGAGAGAGAGAGAGAGAGAGAGTCCGGGGAAAAAAAAAAAAGGTGTGAGAGAGGGTGGGATGTGCGTGGAGTTTGTGGAAACTAGAGTTAAGAGAGAGATTAGATTGAGAGAGGGGTGGGGGTGACGAATATAGGGTAGTCGGGTACATTCGGAATCTCTCTCTCTCTCCCTCCCTCTCTCTCTCTCTCTCTCTCTCTCTCGAGAGAGAGCGAGAGAGAGAGAGAGAGAGACACACAGACAGACACGACAGACAGACAGAGAGAGTTCTTTATTTGACAGCGGTAAAAAGGTATGGGCTTAAGTTTGCCAGAAACATACATGCCGCTCTTAATCTTCTAATTCTTGATGCCACAACGCACTCGGGGGAACACACACACACACACACACACACACACACACACACACACACACAGAGTGTGTGACGTGCGGGCGCGCGCAGTATTTTTTTTTCGGTGTCAGCAGTAGAAACGGGAAACGGTCACACGCCTTTTGGGCAGACTGAACTGTCCTGATGCGCGTTCATGGCATCGCAGACAGACGGACAAGTACGACTAACATTATTGGGCGTCTTTGGCCCTGGGTGTGGTCATGCTAACACGGATGGCCCTGGAAGATTGCTGGGTGTGTGTGGGGTGGGGTAGGGGGGGGGGGGGGGGGGGGGGGCTGAGAAGTTGTGGAGTGCATTTTATTGACTGATTGGCACTGAAAGCATTTTACATCTCAGAATGACAATTGAGAAAAGAAGACTATCACTGAATCAGCCAGTAGAGCCGCAGCCCTATCATCAAGATGTTACTGGTTGATACATGTCTGTCTCAGTCCTTTTTTGTGGTTGCATGGCTCTTAACAACATGAATTGAAATTGAACTATTCTAAATTGGAAAAAAAAAAAAAAAAAAAAAGAAAGACGAGCTTCAAAAGCTGGTGTGGGGATGGATGATCGATTCTCAAAATGAAGTTGGGGTCACTGCGGTCAGTTACTAAGTTGACAGAAATGCTGTTCCATTCCACCGGCCACATCTTTGGCGGTGTTCTGCCAGACTGACGGGCGGCAGTCGTGACGTGCTTAAAATGGGTTCTTGTTGTTGGGCTTTGCCAAAGACATAAACGATGGTCGAATCTGAAATACCGAGATTAGTTAGCCAAATCGGCACACGCACGTGCTTGTGTTGAAGGATTGGGAAAGCAATCAAAGCAGTATCGTTATCAGAACGCCAGAAATAACGCACATGCTCATTTTTTTTCTTTTTTTTTTTTTTTTTTTTTTTTTTTTTTTTTTTTTGCCTGCAATCCTATGGCGGGTCGTGCGTGTGTCGGCCGTGTTGGTACGAGCGCACCCCTCAGTCTGTCTGGCCAAGTTCTGTAGGACTCCAACAAGCCCCCAGTGACGCACGTTCAGCAAGCATTGCCACTGGTTTAAGCCCCCAGTACCCCCCCCCCCTCCCCCCCCCGCCCCGCCCCCGCCCCCCCCCCCCCCCCCCCCCCCCC
>JADBJO010001796.1:152821-155321 GCA_016801955.1 Conus betulinus | reverse complement strand
ACGGATCTGGACCAGCGTCAAAATGTTTGTCCTCTCTCAGTGACTGCAGGAACATCGGCCTCGGAGGAAAAAAAATGGGTAGTCTGGTGCTTCTTAACCTGACGACTGTGAGCGCCACACTGAAATGGAACAGTAGGCCAGGCAGAGACTCTTGAGGTGGGGGAGGAGAAGAAGAGAAGTCCAGTCGGAAGAAGAAACTCGAGAATTTAAAGAGCCGCTCGGTAGAGGGCCTTAAGAGAAGATCGAAAAGGAAGCTTTTCTGCAAGCGTTTCGGTCCTAAACTTTGTTGCCCTTCAACGGGGCTGGTCGCGACACTACTAGTGATACGCCTAGACTTTGTGTGTGTGTGTGTGGGGGGTGGGGGGGGGGGGGGGGGGGGGGGGGGGGGGGGGGGGGGGGGGGGGGGTTGTTGTCCACCGCTCCACCTAACCCCATTCGGCGTTGGCAAGATTCGAACTTTCAGCTCATGGATGCTGGTGGGAGGCCTCAAGGCCAGGTCGCCTATAAACAGACCTTGCCGAAACGTATCTGCGAGACGTCTGTTGTAAGCTGGGAAATTGAAAGCCTTATGAGGCCCACTGTTGCTCCTTCTCGACCAGATAGAATCCAGCCGGAACTCATTGTAGCTGCATGTGCCATTGACTTTTCACTCTGGTCGTCTTCTTCCCGAAAACGACCGCCTTTCATGAGAACGTACCGCATACAAACTATCTTGTTCCACTCCCTATGTTGGAGGACTTTGTCTCGAAAGCCAGATCATTTTCTGTCGGATGACCCCCCCCCCCCCCTCACACACACACACACACACACACACACACACACACCTCCTGCTTCACGCCTCTCCCCGTCCCCCCCCCCCCCCCCCCCCCCCCCCCCCCCCCCCCCCCCCCCCCCCCCCCCCCCCCCCCCCATTTTTTTTTTTTTTTTTTAAAGTCTTGAGGTTTTTAGGGGGACTTCACTGAGTACGGTAGAATTATAAACTGAAGAATGTGATGGTTTTCTTATAAGACATCGGTGGGATTGTACAGTTATGTCCTGCAAAGCAGTTTGACATTTCTTTGTGATATAATCTACCAGAAAACAAATGTCTTTCGGTCTGGCTGTCTGCCTAACTATCTGTCTGTCTGTCTGTCTACCTTCCCTTCAGTTGTGTCCTGGGATAAAAATGAGCGGAGAGGGCAAGGACCACTACACCGGCAGTTTCAATATTCTCCTCCTTCCCTCCCTCCCACCTTCTCATTCCCCATTCCCCTGTCTGTCTGTCTGTCTGTCTGCCTGTCTGTCTGTCTACCTCATTCCCTTAAATTGTGTCCTGAGATTTAAAAAAAAAAAAAAAAAGAACGAAAAATGAGAGGAGAGGGCAAGGGACCACTACACCGGCAATTTCAGTACTCGTCTCCTCCCCCCCTCCCTTCCCCCCCCCCCCCCCCCCCCCCCCTCGATCCCACATGTCTGTCTGTCTGTCTGTGCTGTGCTGTTCTGTTTCTTACACCCCTCTCAGACCGACATCAAAATGGTAAGAAGAGAAGATGGGTTAGATTTACGCCCTCAAAGCCTGGACTTCAAAAAAGGGCAGCATGTTCCTACACTGAGGTCGGTATGCAATTTGGGGGGTGGTGAAAAAGCAGGCTGGCGGTTTTTATTGCCCACGGGAATGGCGCGATCTGGCTGGTCAAGTGGGTCGGTCATTCGGTGGAGCTGGCACAGCGTCAAGATAGTTTTGTTCGGTGCTCTCTGTCGGTGTAGTGCTTTTCGTCTCTCACAAGCTGAGTCACCGAGAAGTTAAAAGTCAGGCTGGAATTGTGTTTACACGTCAACAGTTTCAAATGTAGGCACATTACTTCGCTGTCTTATAGGATAAAGCTTAATGCCTTCAAAACAAAATTCAGCAAGAATGTTAAATGTCTGTGCGGTGAACAAATTTCAAACCAACATATTCTTCTGGAATGCCAGAGATTAAGACCTATTTTTACCGGCTATTTCTGAAAGTTCTCTTGACAGCATCCTTGAGAACTTTAGTTTGTTGTTTGATTTTGCGAAGTGTTTACTACGCAGTACTATGGGACATTTGTTATAGTTTGTGTTATGATTCAAAATAGTTATTTAAAGTGGGCTTTTCCATACCTTTTTTTTTTTCATTGTATTGTAAAGACTGTAAAGATGCTTTTTTTTTTTTTTTTTTTTTTTTTTTTTTTTGTTTTGTATTTGATGCAAGTTAACCCACCCACCCCCACCTCCTCCTCATGCTCCCCCTCTCCAAATCCTTTCCCTTCGTCTAATATCACTTAATGTGGAAAGACGTTAACCGGATTACTTTCATATCAGGGCTCTCGGGCTACCCGACCCTCACCGCCTACCACTGTGTGTGTGTGTGTGTGTGTGTGTGTGTGTCGCAATGTCTCACCATCCCATCACCCCATTTGTAGCCCCACCCCACCCCTCTCTTTTGCTTGAAGTATTCCTTTAAAGTTCTTTCACCAGAACTCTCTTCTTATATATA
>JADBJO010001796.1:145321-147821 GCA_016801955.1 Conus betulinus | reverse complement strand
TAAGAGGTTGAAACATGTTGTGTTTTGTGATTCGTTTGTCCACGCTGTTCGGAGTCATTTAAATACTTTAGAAAAATTTGTTTGTGTTGATCCAGGTTTTCCTGATCCAAGGTCGTTTGTGCAGACCTTGTGAATGTATTAACAATGTTTGTGTGTAAGAATGCAGAAAACTTGAGTGTGCATGTCGTAGGTACTGCAAAACATGTCATTGTTAAAATGGTTATGCAGATACAAGAACTCCCATAATGCATTTGAGTACTTGGAGAGGAGGGTGGGTGAGAGGGTGCCGCCAGGGTTTCTACAGTGACCACTGATACGCTGTGATGAAGTCTCAGATAGTGGCGGCACCAACAGCTTGCATCCTAAGAGTCATTTTGCCTCATTTTATGGCAGGTGTGGTATTCACATGGAACAGTATTGACTTCAGTCCAAGTTGGTGAATAATGATTTCTTATGTTAAGACTTGGACAGTTAAAAACATGTTTGCTGAAATTAACGGATGTTGCTGATTTTTCTTAGTTTATTTATTTGTAGTGTTTTTTATACACGGGTGTGTTGATTGTGGTGTTGACAGATAGACGATGACAACAATGGCTACATCACGGTCAAAGAACTGGATGCAGCCCTTTCAGTGTGTGGGACTTAAGCTGCCTGGCTACCAGGTAAAACTATTTGTCTGCTTTTCCACCTTTGTGGGTGTGTGTGTGTGTGTGTGTGTGTGTGTGTGTGTGTGCGCGTGGGTGTGTGCATGCTCATGTGCATGTGTGCATGCACATTTATCCTGTCTCAGTTTCTGTGTTTTCTCTCTCTTTGCCTAACTGCCTTTCATATAGAGTCATTTCCACATACACACATGGGCATGCACGCTTATGCATGCACGCACACACACACACACGCACGCACGCATGCACGCATGCTTTCTCACACACACTCACACACACACTCTCTCTCCCTCTCTCTCTCTCACACACACACACGCACACGCACACACACACACACACACACACACACACACACACACATGTGTACACACAAACAACTACATGCTTGGTGCACATACACATGCATACATGCATGCTTGGATGCATGCACATCGGTCGGCGGGGGCTAAAAGCAAACATTATCTTATCTTGCGCATGCACATATATGCACATGCATACACATGTGTGCACACATGCACACATACAAACACCTATGCACGCATGAAGACACACATGCAAATGCGTACGCACTCTCTCTCTCTCTCTCTCTCTCTCTCTCACACACACACACACACACACACACACACACACACACACACACACACACACACACACACACACACACGCACACACACACAGAGTAAGAGGATTTAAAACAAATCTGCATAGTCACCTGTCTGCTCAGACGTCAAGCACCTGGAACACTTTTCGGCCCTGTTTGTGCCGTGCCTGCCACCCTACCCCATCCTCCACCCCAACCCATGCCCATCTCCCCATCAGCCCAGCTCCTTTTCCCATCTCTTCTGTGTGCCCAGTGCGGAAAAGACTAGCTGTTCATGATGATGATAATAACATAGCATTTATACAGTGCATTGCCAAAGGTTGTAGGTGCTGATAATCTACAGTCTTGTGTACGCAAGGGGTTGCCTACCTGGGTAGTGCCGACTGGCGTTTCATTCAGTTGTTTCCGCGTTATCCAGCCAGTATCGTTTACTCACTTTCCTTACTTTCTTCATTCTTTCAGTTTCTTACGCAGGGTACGTGCTATGTGTACCATGTTCTCCAAACCAATGGCCTTTGCTTCCGAAAGTTGGGGATGGGATTTTACGTGTGTGCAAGATGTTATGTGTGCATTCACACAAGGAACCTTGGTTTATAGGCTTATTTGGAGGACTTTTTGGGAAATAAGAGTCAAAACCAATGGAGTCAGAACCAATGTTAACTCCGAGGGAAAAATCCTCCTGTACCAGAACGGCCCGGTGGAGATTTGAACCGGCAACCCCCAGCATCACCGTGATTACGAGTTGGGTGCTCTGCCAGCTGAGCTATTTAAAATCGACAGCCATTGGAGTGAACATTGTCTGTCTGTACTTTTTCTGCTGTATACAGCAGAATCCTGCCAAGGCTCCATTCTTCAACTCTTCTTCTTTGTTGGGAAGAACAGCTCAAGCCATTCCTCATGTTGATTGAACACTTAGATGATGTCTTGCCTCTTGTTGTCAGATACGTAGCCAGTGCATTTTCAGGGCGTGTAATCAAGAACTTCGATGCCATGTATTACTATTATCAGAAGTATTGTTTTTTGTACACTTGGTGTTTACTGCGCTTGATGCATGCATGTCAGATTTTCCCATGTTTCGTGTTTATCGTCTATCATTTTGGCAACAGTATAGAACGTATGATGCATTCCTGTAATTTCTCTGAAACAAGAGAGATGTTTTATTTGCTGCTTTACTAAGCTTCACTTGCTTGATTCACCAAAAATTATAAGCACATATATAGTCATATTCAACTATGTT
>JADBJO010001796.1:117821-140321 GCA_016801955.1 Conus betulinus | reverse complement strand
GCCTTCTGTGGTGTGGAAAGTTATGAGATTGCCTTTTATGGTGTGGAAAGTTATGAGGTTGACCATTGACCAATTGCCTTCTGTGGTGTGGAAAATTATGAGATTGCCTTCTATGGGTAGAAAAAAATATGAGATTCCCTTCTATGAGGTGGAAAGTTATGAGACTGCCTTCTGTGGGGTGGAAAGTTATTAGGTTGACCAGTGTTAGATTGCCTACTGTGGTGTGGAAAGTTATGAGATTCCCTGCTATGAGGTGGAAAGTTATGAGACTGCCTTCTATGGGGTGGAAAGTTATGAGGTTGACCAGTGTTAGATTGCCTTCTGTGGTGTGGAAAGTTATGAGATTCCTTGCTATGAGGTGGAAAGTTATGAGACTGCCTTCTATGGGGTGGAAAGTTATGAGGTTGACCAGTGTTAGATTGCCTTCTGTGGTGTGGAAAGTTATGAGACTGCCTTCTATGGGTGTGGAAAGTTACGAGGTTGGCCAGTGTTAGATTGTCTTCTGTGGTGTGGAAAGTTATGAGACTGCTTTCTATTGGGTGGAAAGTTATGAGGTTGACCAGTGACCAATTGCCTCTGTGGCGTGGAAAATTATGAGATTGCCTTCTATGGGGTGGAAAGTTATGAGGTTGACCAGTGTTAGATTGCCTTCTGTGGCATGGAAAGTTATGAGACTGCCTTCTATGGGGTAGAAAGACATGAGGTTGACCAGAGTTAGACCACCTTCTATGGGGGGGAAAGTCATAAGGTTGACAAGTGACCAATTGCCTTCTGTAGTGAGGTAAGTAATGGGAAATGATTGATAGCAGGTGAATGAGGCTGCCATCTTTGATGTGGATTGTTAAGGCCATCTTTATGGTGTGGTGAACTGTGAGGTTTCAATGATAACAAATTTTAGTTTTCCTATGGTGTATCATGAGGAGACATTGACAGCAACTAAAGTGTCTGATAGTCTTGTTCTGTGGCGTGGTAGATCCTTGGTATTTGATCACAATCCTGACATACAGACTGAAAACGACGCTTATGTAGCTGTTGCAAGCATGCATGCCTAAACCATCTTCCGGCACCTTGGAAAACCATGTCTTCTCATGAAAGGTTGTGTTTGGGGGGGGTGGGGGGGGGGGGGGGCAGTTAGAAGTGTTGTGGGTCCACCATTTAATTCTCAGTCTCTTTCCTTGCATGGTCCCTGAGAGGATGGTGGTGGAGTGCCCACTTGATTTTGTCACATTTCCATACTGCTTCAGCATTCGTGTCCTGGCAGTAGTGAGTAGGTCTTTGTGGTGACTCACATGCAATCCAATGTTTCTGTGGACTTTGCTACTGGTGGTGGGTTCAGGTTAAGAAACGCCGGTCACCCTGTTGAATCTGTTGCAGTAGGTTCAATATTTCGTCCTATCTGCCAACTGGCAATTTCAGAGCCACACTGTATGTAGGTATTGATCAGGCCAGCAACTGCCTATAGTAACGTTAAAGTCTGCCCCCATCCCCCACATACATAAGATAAACGAGAGAGACAGAGGCAGAGAGAGTGAGCAAGAGAGAGACAGAGAGAGAGAGAGACACACACACACACACGCATGCATGCATGCACGCACACTTGCATGCATGCACTCGCATGCACGCACGCACGCACGCACGCACACACACACAAACAAACAAACAAACAAAAAAAACAAACAAACAAAAGACTGAAGACAGCCCTGCCCCTCTTTGCTTTGCTTTTGCACAGAGTAAGATTTGGTTGACAAGCATTCTTTAGTTGTAAATCTTCTGCTCACCTAGGCAAGAGAATTAGCTGGACAGAATGCTTTCTTTCTTTTTTAATGCTGTGTGTGACATACAACTTTTGCTGAGCCAACTCTTGCTGAATTCCACAGGGGGAAAAAAGTATACCTTGTGTTAACTGTCTGACTTTTGATTCATCTGTCTGTCCAGTCTGTCCGTCTATTGTGTTTGATTGACTGTATTTCTGTCTGGTTGATCAGTTAAAAATTATTTCATTATTTAAAGTTGATTTTGTATTTTCACTGCAGTTGAGAGGGGAGAGAGGGAGAGAGAGAAAGAGAAATGTGTGTGTGTGTGTGTGTGTGTGTGTTTGTGTGTGTGTATGCATGTGTGTGCTTGAATGCCTGCATTTGCATGCATATGTGCATCATGAACACTCATTAGTGCCGGTACAACATTTCCATGCTTGTATGTGTGTGTGTGCATGCATTTATGCTAGCGTGCCTATCAACCAAGAAAATTCCCACCAGCAACCAGGAAGACATTGTGCTTCTCTTGTGTCACATAGCAAGCTGATCAACCACTCCGTGCCTGACACAATAGACGAGCGCACCATCAACAAACAGAACCTGAGCGTCTACAAGCGGCACGAGAATCTGACCTTGGCGGTGAACTCGGCGAGCTCAATCGGCTGCACGACGGTCAACATCGGTCCCGAGGATCTGGCTGCTGGCCGGCCGCACCTGGTGCTAGGACTGCTGTGGCAGATCATTCGCGTGAGCAAAATTGACCCTTTTTTTTTTTTTTTTTTTTCTAAACAAATTTTGGATCTCAGTGTGCTAGGAGTACTGTAGCAGATCATCTTGTGTAAGCAAAATTTACCAGCCACTACTGATTGACCAAGGAAAAAAAAAAAAAAAAAAAAGAAAAGATTTTTTTATTTATTTATTATTATTTTATTTCATTTTATTTTTATTTATTTTTTTTTTTTACAAATTTTGGGATTCAGTATGCAAGTCACTGACTTGAATTATTTTCTTATTCTGAAAAAAGAGCAGAAAAGAAAGGGTGGAAAATTTTTTTAAATGAAAAAAAAAAAAAAAAAGAAGAAAAAAACCAGCATTGGTGTGTTGCAGAAGCACACAAATCTTATGTGAGTAAAGTGTTCTTTCAGTCTCTCTCCCTCTCTCACTCTCTCTCTCTCTGATGTATGTGTGGGTTAGTACAGGGTTATTTCCCTTTAGTAAAAGTTGTGATCAGACAGTTGATGACCTTTACCTGATGCCATGCTGCTCTCAGAAGGGAGGCTGTCTTTTCTCTGCTTTCCCTTCCCCTTTCTCCCCCCCCCCCCCCCCCCCCCCCACACACACACATTTGCCTTCTCCCTTCCTTCTACTTCTCAGAGTTGTCTGAGTTAATGAGTTTTGCTTTTTTTTTTTTTTTTTTTTTTTTTTCCAAAGCTGTGAGGGATGACGCATTCACTCATCTAGAGGCTGTAGGTGTGCAGACTAGAGAACCCACAGCTGAAATAGGCTGGTCCTTGGTGTAGATTCCTACACAAGAAATTCTACTTTGATGACTGATGCACAGGAACTTTACGCAGGCAGGAAGAAAATTGTTGTCAGGTTGCTTGCTGTGGGGGGTTGGCTGTCTTTTTATCCGACAGCAGCCGGAACGTTAGTCTGAGAGATGCAGTATTGATATGAAAGTTGTGCAGTGCGATTCAGTGCAACACGACGCAATACAGCATAGAGCGGTAGAGGTCAATGCAGTATGATATATTGCAATACAGAATGTAGTGCAGTACAACACAGTTGAACATGATGCTGTACATTTTGAAAATTTGCAGTACCGTGCATTGCAGCGTTCGCAAGTTCCTAGAATGTGATGTGGCCTCGTAGGAGGAGGGGAGGTAAGGAGTGGACTGGGGGACACTGTCTCAGTCTTGTCCCCTGGTCCCCAGATGTATGAAAAGATATCATCTTCAGTGAGGAGTTTAGTAGGAAACATGGCGTTTGTTTATTGCCATCAGTAAGAGGCTTAGTAGAACTTGTCTTTAGTAAGGAGCTCAGTAGACAAAGTTTTGAGACAGAGATCATGCTGCTTTTAGCCCAGCCAACTGCAAGGGGTGTATTGGGACTGTCATCTCCTTGAAGTCCCGCTCTCAAAATAGATCAGAAGACTGAAAAACAACATACACACACACAGACACGCATGCATGTATGTGTGTGCACGTGCGTGTGCGTGCCCACACACACACACACACACACACACACACACACACACACACACACACGCACACATACACAAACACACACACACACACACACACACACACACACACACACACACACACACACACACACACACACACACCCCCCCCTCACTGAAACAGATTTTTGAACATGTCAGAATTTTGTTAAACACTTTCTTCCTTAAAATCTTAGATCAGATTGAAAAAAAAAGCTCTCTTTCAGAAACTGAGTCAGGTGGGAGGACATCTCTGAACAATATGTCTACGAAGTCTGATGTAAAAAAGTTTATGCTCGAAGAACATGTTTTATAAGCGTGTGCTGCATCACATACAAGGTGGCATGGAGCTTTTTCACATAAAAAAAAATGCAAATTCCACAAGACTGTTTTTTTTTTAATGCCGCCAGTAGCACACAAAAACTCAGGTTTGGATGTATTTGGAAGTTATTATCCATGTGCAAGTTCCATTCTTCATGCCTGAACTGTGGGTTGAGATGTGTGTGAGAAAGAGAGCATCTGCTCAAATATTCTTTTTCTTTTTTTTTTTGCATGCTATGTTGGCAAGTTGAGTGATTAACCAGTCATTGCCTCAACTGTCGGCATGACTGGGAGCCCGAGCAAAGAGAAAAGCCAGGAGCAAAAAGACGGAGAG
Source organism: Conus betulinus (assembly GCA_016801955.1). Classification (NCBI taxonomy): domain Eukaryota; kingdom Metazoa; phylum Mollusca; class Gastropoda; order Neogastropoda; family Conidae; genus Conus; species Conus betulinus. The sequence continues at coordinate 135,691 of JADBJO010001796.1, read as the reverse complement.
ACATTCCGGTGGTATCAATTCAGTATCGATTGCAGCTTAACGACACTGAAGAGACTCGGCAACTGAGCTGTGTATCCTCCGATGGCTTGTGTCATGATGTCCCCAGTGCTGCTGATGACAGCAACCTGCAGACTGCAGGGACTGGGTAAAGCTTGAGCTGGGACATGGTTGCATGTGAGGATAAGGGAACAAGCAGCTGGAGAGAAGTGCAAACGAAACTGGGCAACGTGTGGGGGTGGGAGGGGACCCCAAAAGTTCAGTCTTTGTCAGCTTTGAATACATTTGCATTCTGATGTGTGAGCAGATCGGACTGCTGAGTGACATCAACCTGGCTCAGCACCCAGGTTGGTCAACCTTTTGCTCGATGGTGAGACCATCGAAGACCTTATCCGCCTTCACCGGAACAGATCCTCCTCCGTTGGGTCAACTATCACCTTGGCCGTGCAGGCTATGATCGGGAGATCTCCAACTTTGGCGAGGACATCAAGGTAATGTTCCTGGTCATCGTTGCTGTTATTGTAGTTGTTGTTTAAACATGTGATGAGAAAGGTTGATTGAGATGTGTAGTTGTGTTTTGTTCCTATCTCATTTCCCTATCTCCTGCAAAAGGCATGCAAAAGGAAGTCACTTTCTAGGGTTTTGTTTTTTTTTTTTTCTCGTGCATTTTATGTAGGGGGAGCATAAAAACTGCCTGTGTTGTGATCCACTGCATCTGACTAGTTTGTTAGTTTTTTTTTTTCTTCTCATTGTGTTTATGTTTTCATCACTTGCTTGTTGGGTAATGAAAACTACCCTGGATGAGACCTTGGGTGGCCTTATAAGCAGCTGACCTACTCTACCCCTTCCTTTCAGTGTACTCAGAAGTTTCTGCTTTGTATGTATTCTGTCATCCACAGTGCTGTTACGCATCCACGCTTTACTGCACATTACTTGTGCTTGAACAGGTCCAGCTCACTTCTTGCTCTGAATTTCCTTCCTAATCCCTCCCCCACCCCCTCCTCCTGCCTTTGCCGTTTCCTCTCTCTCTCTCTCTCTCTCTCTCTCTCTCTCTCTCCCTCCCTGCTCTTGTTTTCTGTTTCTGAACCATCGTCAGTTTTCCTCTGTAGCACTGCCCTCCTGTCCGCTGCTTTAGGAGTATTGTTTTGTGCATTTAAAAAAAAATTTTTTTAATGGTTGATTGTCTGTGACAGCTGAAGAAGACTTTTGTCCCATATTCACATGTCTGTTTTGGGTGTGTATAACGCAGCAAGCATTGTTTTGTGCCTTTTATGTGCTCATTTGTATTTTGACTCCTCCCCCACCCCCTTTTTTTTTTTTCCTTTTGTCTGTTGTGCATGCAGAAGATTCAAGACTTGAAACAGATTGCTTCTTTATTGCCATGTGTCTGTGCAGTAAGTTTATTTGGTGGCCAGCCTCAGTAATGACTGTTATTTTCTGGTTTCCACGCTGTAAAAAGCTTCCTACCAACATCACAAGACAGGCGTTTGACTGGAGCCCATAAGGAAAAAGGAAGGTGGGACTATTTGAACAGACGTGGCCCAAGGAGACAGTTTGAGAGAGAATGCATCCGGAATGACATGGGCTGAGAGATCTGGATTATATCAGCTTTTTTTTTTTTTTTTTTGTTTTGCTGTCCCCTTTTCTTTGCTACCTCAGAGGTACCACACCCATGTTCAGTGTGACTCCCTGTCCACAGCCTCAGCCAGGCTTGGCCTGCCACAGCCCCAGTGCCAGCAATACAGGGGGAGCAGTCAGTGTCAAGTCGTCACTAGGCAACCCACTGGTGAAGACCCTGAACTGCTGCAGAGTCACTTTAGTGGTGCTCATTGTCCCCTGTTCTGATCCAGCATATGCAGGACACCACCTAAGCCCCATGCTGATGACAAATATTGCTTAGTCGTGAAGCTGGCATAAGTGAACTCTCCCCTCAGAGGGCACCGCCACATCTGTCTAACGACAGCTGTCATGAATTTGCCGGTGGTGACCCCAATGGAATCAAACCAAGGCCATAGACGTGGAGAGGACTTCAAAACTGAGGTCACCATGTGAGCAGGGCATGAAGGGCCACAGAATTTGATGCCTTTTTTAATGCTGATCGATGAAAATGAAAGATGATGCGACGGATTTTTCATTCTAGTCTGAGACTGCATGAATGGGCCGTACTGTACGCTTACTTTCAAAATAAATCCCAGCATCAGCCAGGCCTGAGGGATACAGACACCTGCAGTGTTGATTGGGAAATTTGAGCAACACTCAGAGATTCATTCATTATGTGGATGAAAACTCAATTGTGTGGCCCAATTCTTACCAGCTGAGCCTGTAGCAAACTCAACTATGGGTAGGAACCAGGCGGGGCAGAAAAAATCCCACATGAAAATAAAACTGATTTGTTCCCTGTCATTGCTTCTTAGGCAGCTAAGCAACCACCACGGTTACATCATCATTTTTGCTTCTGCGTCATTATCCCTGTTGCTGGTGACCACAGTTCTTATATGAGCATGCGTTGTTAGCATTTCTGGTAAAATCACTGCAGCGCGCACAGTATGCAAGTTTCGGTACTGTTATCAAACTCATCTACCTCTGTATGAAGAAAAATAAAAGGATCTATGCAATTATTTTTCCTTTCTTCCAGAGCCTTCAGCAGCTCTGTTGTGAAGCCACCCATCTTGGTAAGGCGGTTTGCTAATTGTGTAGGGGTATCAGACCATTGCACTTCTTTCACAATGCCTTTCTCCGTCAAGTCTTTGATCCCACTGATTTCCAGCCTCAAATGTTTTCCTGTCACTTGCTTTTAAGATGTCAGAACATCATGAAGTGACTGGCAGTCAGTCATACAGACAAGAGGTAATCCATCAGCTGTTGCTCTTTTTCCTGTAGTTATTTCAGTGAATAAGGTAGAAACCAATGCTGCCACATCAGTTCCTTCTGCCGTGGCCAGTGTCTCTACCAGCCAATGCTCTTCTGACCACCCTGTGAATCATCTTTGAATTCCATGATGTTTTTATGGAAAGAAGCTCAAGTGAAACGGTCGGAAAGCCCGTCTCCATCAGCAGTTTATCTTCTCTGAAAGGAGTTGTTGTGGATGTGGCTGAGGTTTTCTTGCTTTAGCTGCAGCTTATTGTCCCATACAAACCAGCAGTCTGACCAAGGCAGATGAAATACCCATAAATCATTTTTGGACAGCTTACGAGACAACTCCATCTGAGACGCCCGCTGTATTTTAGCTGACTTAGTGAAGAGGTTGCATGAAAATGGTGAGGGCGGTCTCAATCCTTTGACAAGTCCTTATTTTCAGTTCAGACCATATTGTCATAACCCCCTCCCCCCCCCCCCCCCCCCTTTTCCTCCCCCCCCCCCCCCCCCCCCCCCCACCTTATCCTTATAACTTCTTTCAGAATGTTGAGTATGCGTGTCACTGCAGTGGAATTTTGGGGTCATTGTTTTAACTATGTGCACTGGTTCTCTGTGTTTTCTGCGAGTCAGCCCTGGCCACAGGACAGAGCTTGATTACTGTTTAGGCACACGAATCGGAAATGGGTTAAAAATTTAATCCAGATAACAAAAAAAAAAAAAAAAAAAAAAAAAAAAAAAAAAAATGAAACCCAACCTATGATGACCACTTTGTCACTGGGTTGAGCTTCTGTTTGCTGGCTCTGTTTCTTTGTTGTCACATGTCTGTTCCACTCAGTTGCCAGCTCTGCAAGGGGTATGTCACTGTGGTCAGTGCATTCTGGCGGAGTTTATGCCTGTTTGTGGGATGTTTTTTGGACGGATCCATCTGAGGAAGGCATTGCCTGTAGCTTTGTGTATGAACTTGGCAGCATGTAACTGGATCTGACTGTTCTAGACTGGCTGACATTCCATGTTCATAGAATGGTTGTACGTTAAGTATCTTTTTTTAATTACAGACTATATTTCCTTTTTTTTGTTGTTGTTTGTATGAAAAGTTTTTTCTTTTTTTTTTCGTTATTGTGTGTGCAGGATTCTAAGGCATACATACACCTTCTCAAGCAGATCGCTCCTCTGGATCGTGGTGTCACCATAGCGCCTCTGAATGTGAGTTGTCTGAAGAGTTGTTGAAAGTACCGTCCTCATTAGATAGATATGTTTAACTGCTTACATACAGTATGTTCTCCCCCCCCCCCTGCCTGCCTCCCACACACACACACTTCTACATTCTGCTTTTTGTGCTAGGTGGTGTGGTAACTACGTTGGAGAAGTTCAGGCGTGACTGTAAACTATCAAAGTGCCTCAGACCAGCAGTGCTGTGTCTCTTCTGTTTGGTAGCGTGATGGTGGTGTAATACTGAACGCTGTCAGTAGGCGCCCCTTTGCCTGACCAGGATTTTGGCTGTGTTGGGTGAAGCCAGAATGTGCAGTTTGAAGACTGACACCACTGAGACAGCATGTGAAACGAGACTGGCAGAGAAGAGGAGAAGACAAACGGTGATGGATAGAATTTAACATGTGAAGTGATGAATGTCATGAATCACACCTACCGGAAACGTACTTAAAATCAAAAGAAAAAGCTGACGTCACCACATACACTCTATTTTACTTTTTAGGCTTTTTTAGGCTTAAAAGTATCAATAGATAGGTAAACCTACACGTTTTCAAAATAATGTAAAATTTGACAAGAAGATTGAAATCTTATCTAGAATACAGTAAGAAATATTTATTCATTTTTTTCTACATGAAATAATGTAAAATATGACCAAAAATTGAAATCTTATCAAGGATAAAGGAGAGATTTCTCCAGCAAAATCTGTGCGAAGATGGTCCAAGTAATGTGAAATATGACCCAAAAATTGAATCTTAAACGAGGATATAGGAGAGATTTCTTCAGCAAAATTTGTGCCGAGGTGATCCAAGTAATGTGAAATATGACCCAAAATTGAAATCTTAACGAGGATATAGGAGAGATTTCTTCAGCAAAATTTGTGCCGAGGTGATCCAGGTAATGTGAAATATGACCCAAAATTGAAATCTTAACGAGGATATAGGAGATATTTCGTCAGCAAAATTTGTGCCAAGGTGATCCAAGTAATGTGAAATATGACTGAAAAATTGAAATCTTAACAAGGATATAGGAGATATTTCTCCTGCAAAATTTGTGTGCCAAGGTGATTCAGAAAGAATGGTCTTGATTCATATAACTGAAAAAAAAAGAATGGCACAAAGCTATAGAGAAATAAAGTATGCTTTGCTTTTGCATAGAAATTTTAGTTTGTGGGCCTGTTTGGAAACCTCAGTCTTGATAAGAACAGGGCGTTTTTTTTGAGATAGATCCAGCAGTGCCACACCCCACTCCTCAGAAAGGAAGAACAGCAATGGATAACTCCTGAGCCCATTCATCAGTCTTATTTTAGTTAGCATTTGTAAAAAAAAAAAAAAATGTTCTCAAATCAGTTACTAGCTTTGCTGTAGCCAGAATTTCCGATTGACCCATCTTCACCTACCCCTCTCTGTTGTCGCAGCAGCAAGCATCAGCACAGTTTGAATACCACACAATGCCAAGGCATGCTGCCTTTATGTCAAAAAGCGGATCAAACTCTCACTTCACACACCATTGCTGCTGTTGATTTTAGCGATTGAATGCTCACTTGTGTAACTAACACACAGCTCCTTCACGTTGTCATCATGTATTCACTGATCCTTTTTTACTTGTTTCTCGGGCAAAATGATCTTTGAAAAAGCAGGCGGTCGTTCAGCCGGTGAAGTTGGAACAAGACAGTAACCATGAAATGAAAGCAGGGCTGACTCTGAAGGTTCCCAGTAGTTGTCGGACAGTAATTTGAACGAACACATAACAAAGCCCCAGCCGTGGCTGAAAAAAAACTGATCTTGGCTCCCTGCACTCAACAGGTGAGAAAAAAGAAAAAAAAAAAAAAAAAAAAAACCAGTGATGCTAGGTCCGTGACATCCATGTCTCTTCACGCCCTTTCCAGATCCCGGACGACCACCAGCGAGCGGAAGGGATGCTCCAGGAAGCGGACAAGTTGGGGTGCCGGAGTTTTGTGGGCCCGGCGGACGTAGTGGGGCAACCAGAAGCTGAACCTGGCTTTTGTGGCCAACCTGTTCAACAACTACCCAGCTCTGGACACGCCCCAGGTGGACCTGGACGAAGTGATGCGGGAGGAGTCACGAGAGGAGAAAAGTGAGCGATGACGGGTGTTGGTTGGTGTGTTGTGTGTGTGTGTGTGTGTGTGTGTGTGTGTGTGTGTGTGTGTGTGTGTTGTGTTTTTTTTTTTGTGTGTGTGTGTGTGTGTGTGTGTGTGCATGGCTGTATGTGTGTGTTTTCGTGTGTGTGTGTCTGTGTATGTGTGTGTTTGTGTGTGTGTATGTGCGTGTATATGTGTGTGTGCGTGTGTGTGTGTGTGTGTGTGTGCGTGTGTGTGTGTGTGTGCGTGTATATGTGTGTGTGTGTGTGTGTGTGTGTGTGTGTGTGTGTGTGTGTGTGTGTGTGTGTGTGTGTGTGTGTGTGTGTGTATGTGCGTGTATATGTGTGTGTGTGCGTGTATATGTGCGTGTGTGTGTGTGTATGTGCGTGTATATGTGTGTGTGTGTGTGTGTGTTTGAGTGTTTGTGTGTGTGTGGGAAGGGGGGGAGCAGTGTTGTGTGGGTGTGTTGATTTGGCTTGTGTTGTGTTTTGGGAAGAGAAGTGTGGGAAGGAAGTGAGGGGCAGTGGGGGAAGGGGCGGGGAAGGGGATTGTGTGGATGTTTCCATGATAGGAGGTGAAGGAAGGGGCGGGAAGGGGATGTGTGGGATGTTGTTGAGTTGGCTTGTGTGGATGTTTCCATGATAGGAGGTGAAGGAAGGGGCGGGGAAGGGGATTGTGTGGATGCTGTTGAGTTGGCTTGTGTGGATGTTTCCATGATAGGAGGTGAAGGAAGGGGTGGGGAGGGTGGGAGCAGTATTGTACCAGTGTTCAGAGTTGGCTTGTGCTGGTGTTTTAGTTCAACGATGAGGCAGGGATTTGATGTTGTGCTGGGCTTCACATTAACTGTTGCCCACCTGCCCATGCCCATCCCTTACCACAGTCTTGTCTGCCGGCTTTTCACTAATAACAGAACCTTGGAAAACTCTTTGATAAACCTGTCCCATGGCAGGTAATTGCTAGGGGCACTGCTGGTCGTGTTGAAACAAAGCTGGCTGTGGCTCCCTCTTCCCATGAGAACATTTTCCAGGTTTTGTTGATTTATGTGTTATAAGTGGGGATGGTAGTTTTACTTCCATCCGACCCCCACCCCTCTACCTCCTCCCAGGAAATCTGGGACTGAAAGGAATAGGACTTTCGCAAGATCTGGGGAACAAAGGGAAGCAATGATGGTCAGTATTCAGTTCTCAAAAGAATCGAATAAATAACTCCATACCAAGCTGTATTGGGGAAAAAAAAAAAGTACATGCAAATTATAATGGTAAATGCTAGGTTTTCATGTATTGTGACATCAACAGCAGTAGATAAAGCGGTTAATTACTCCTGATGTTGCCTCCATAGATGGACATAATACCTGCACTTTTCATAATGAAAAGATCGGGGGATGGCAGTGGATAGATGGCTGAACAGTAGGGGAATGCAGGTGGTGTTTCAGATGATGTTGACCCTCTCTCTGTATCTGTCCAGCGCTTTTCTTCTTTGTAAATTAAAAGAAATATTTACAAGACTCCGCTGAAAAACGTAGACAAACAAATCAGAAGACAAACACGACACGTTTGGCCAAATGTGTAGATTTCGGCATGCAGTCGCCTCATTTTGCAACTAGATCATTCTTCTTGATAGTTTCGGTCTTTATAGTTATTTACAAGTCAAGGTCAAACCCCATCGTTGATGGACTTATTACAGCGTTCAGCCAATCAGGGGCAGATTGCCCTTCTGTCAGTGCTTTGTCACTGATTAAATCACCATTTTCAAGCTCTCAGAGAGAAAAAGGGAATTTGAAAAATGTTACCAACCATAAGCACTTAACAAAGCGGTGAACAGAGAAGTGCTGCTGATTGGTCAAGGTTAAGTTTGAACATTTGATTGAAATGATTAGTCATTGCGTCTCAGTAGAGTACATGTGTGGGGGAAAAGTGCTTATGTCAAAGCATTTCAGGTACATGATAGCAGTATTAGAATGATGTACATGTACGATTCACTGTGAAAAAGATGCACAGAACACACACAGCGAGTTGACTCATCCGTTCATAGATTGAAAAAAAAAAAGGGAAGAGGAAATCCTGTGAAAGTGTTGATTTGAAAAATAGAAAATCGAATATGAACAGAAATTTTTTTTGAAATCATAATCACCTGCGGCATGTCAGACGATAATTCATAAAAAGAAAAAAACAAAGAAAGAAATCCCGTCTGAGTGTATGAGAGATTCAGTGTCATCTAAAATGAACCCCAAATAGGTAGAATCTTTGAGTCTGGACTCATCTTTTGCAGCCTACCGGAACTGGATGAACAGTCTGGGAGTCAGTCCCTTTGTGCACTACTTGTACAGTGACCTGGGCGATGGCCTGGTCATCTTCCAGCTGTACGACTACATCCAGCTGGCCACGTCGACTGGACTAAGGTCAAAAAAAAGTTCAACAAGATGAGAGCCACTTTTGAGAAAACTGGTGAGATTTTCATTGTTGTTGATATTCATGGTGGCATTTTGTTTTTTTCTTTGTTTTGCTTTTTGCTTTGCGTTTTTATTTGATATTTTTATTTTTTTTTTTTGCCTTTGATAAGAAAGGGGAATTTAAGCAATCATGCCTGCCTTTTTTTTTATCCCACTTCTCAGGGAAAAAATTCCCACTGTTTTTATGGTGCCTGCTTCATAATGAATTGAAAAGAATTTGAGGTGAAAAGAAGTATGGAAGATGAAAAATAGAAGCCACATAACACCCATGAGATAATGGCAATATTTCGGTTTATTTGAACCTTTCTCAAGCCACACTGCCCAACTGACAAATACAACACTTAAGATTACTGTTGTTGTGTCGCTGAAAAAAGTTCACTAGAAAAGAGTTCACTAAGAATGAAGTTCACTGGAAAAAAGGAGTTCACTGGAGGATGGGGAATGGAAGGGGACTTGCAGGAGGGCTTCGAAAAAAGAGGGGGGGGGGGGGGGGGGGGGGGGGGGGATAGGAGGGAGGGGGGGGGGGTGTAAAGGGTGGGAAGTGGAGGGAAGGTGGTGAAATGAGTTGGAAGGGGGAGAGACAATAAAATCAACAACAATCATAGTAACCATACTAATGATAATCATTACTATCACCCCCTCGCTCCACCATTGACATGAGCAAATAAATAGATACGCAAGGGTAGAAAGGAAATTGAAAGTGAAGGGTGAGATGGGAATGGGGGCAGAGGGAGGAGGATAGGATGGGGACTAGAGGTGTGGCCTGAGGTGGAAACAGAGTAGAAGACCTAGCAAGAGAGGGGAAGGGAGCAATGTATGTGTGTATGTGAGAGCGCATGCACGCGCATGTGTGTGTGTGTGAGCACCTACGTGTGCGTGACTGCGCGGACTGTGTGAGCTCCCTGTGTGCGTGCATGTACGTATGAGAAGAAGGGAAAGGTGAAAGAAATATGGTAAACAAATTTGTGGATAGAGTTTTGGAACAAGTGCAGTCTCATTTGCATTAAGAGGATGAAAGCAGATGTACTTGAATTATACAGCTTGTTTTCATAACCGAGGAATTGAAGGAATAGCATGAAAATATGGGAATGAAGTAGATACACACTTAGTGGTGACTCCTCACCAGTGCTCCCAAGACCTCAACTCTGTCTGTCTCTCCTCTTCCTTGCTCCTTCTAACATGCTTACATGCGTACTGCCACGCATTGTTCCTTACCTATTCACTCTTTTTTTTTTTTTTTTTCATTTGTGTTGATATGCTTCCTTGGGAGAGCAGAAGGGGTTGTTGCTGGGTTATCAGACTAATTTCTACTTTTTATACTGTACTTGTAACATTATGATAATGATAATGAGGACAATTTCTGTAGCTTCCATCCGAACAGCATAGACTACAGGGCTGTTTACAAGTTTTAACAAATCAACATCTGCAATATATGTAGGACACACACACACACACACACACACACACACACACACACACACACACACACACACACACACACTTCTGCGTCATGAATCAATGTCATGCACTCACATAACAACACACACACACACACATACACACACACAACACTTACACTGGGACACAATGTCATACATAAACAATTACATATATAACACAGTGAAAAGCTCATTCGTGTATGAGCAAAGTGTGCAAGTGACATGTAGTAATTTAGCAATTATGACTATCAGTATTTTGTTTTGTTGGTTGGTTTGTTGTTTTGTTTTGTATGTTTAGGGAGAAGGGGGAGGGTGTTGCTTTTTTTTTGTATTGTATGGGTGTCATTTTCTACAAAGTTGCATAATACATTTCTACCAGACATATTTCAGCTTCAATGCTTTGAAGTAATTCTTACCAAGAAATTGTGTTGCAGTGATTTTATCTTGAGTATTTCCATTATGTATAAATTTAGTGCATGGTATACAATGTGAGAGAAAAAAAAAGAAAGCACTGGTTTTTTTTATGTCTGTTATTATCTTTCAGAATGCAACCTGTCGCACATTTCATTTCATTCAATAGAACGTTTGCAGCTCTTTTTTTTTTCAATATTCCTTTCAAAGTGTTTTACAAAGTGGCAGTACCACAGGGAACACTGAACTGAACGTTTTCCAGATAAGCAGAGAAAAAGAGCCCAGTGTGATAGTAAACGGTGATCATCCACTCGTTACACTGTTTTTTTTTTCCCCTAAACTTCCACACCCCCCCCCCCCCCCCCTTTCCCACCTTTTTTTTTTTTTTTCCCCTCATGCCCATCTCACACACTCCCTCCTCCGTCCCCAGCTGTCCTGAATGCCTTGTTTCCCCAGTCCCTAACCTGCCCTGAGATGAAATTTTCCTTCTTTTGTATTGAAGCTGCTATGATTAGAGATATGTGTGTGTGTGTGTGTGTGTGTGTGTGTGTGTGCGCGCGCGCGGGGCGCGCACGTGGACGTGCATGCATATGTGTTTCAGAGAACTGTAACTATGCATTGGAGCTGGGCCCATGTCTGAAACTGGCGAAGGTCAAGCTGGTGGGTATGGCTGGTAGGGACATCTACGATGGAAACCCTGTCCTGACGTTAGGTCAGTATCACTTAGCACATGCAGTGCTTCTGTTCACAGGTCAAAACTGAGGATCAAATGGACGGTAGGAACATAAGTACCCAGTGTGTTGAATCAGAATATCGCCCTCAAAGTAAAGAGGTTTCAGCTCGTGTAAGCATTACAGAGCTGGAGATATTGACATTTGTCGCATGAAACACTAGTCTCATGACTATCAGAGGGTGGATACCATTTGAGTTTGAAACGCAGATATAGATGTTGGTCTTGGTCAAAGATGGCTTCGTCGCTGAAGAAGAGGCGCAGGAGGCCATGGAGTAAAGGACGAGAAGCAGATTACTTTTGAACTGTGATAGCTGCCAACTCAAAATCCTTGCCTGCCCACCCGTATTACTTTTGAATAGTGGTGGCTGCTAATTGAAAATACTTTCATCCTCAGGAAACACAAGACTGTGAAAGCAACACAAAAGCAGTCTGTTAGTCTGAGACAAACATGAGCTGACAGGGTTGCTGGAGAGGCTTTCATGATGTATGAATTCAAAAAAGAAGATACACAAGAGCCAGAAGACAAGTGAGTACATGAGAGCCAGAAGACGAGTGAGCTCATTTGCTGAGGAAAGAAAGAAAACTGAAGAGGAGTTCACTTTTCAGAAGTGATGTACCATTCAGGGGAAATCAGTTTTGGAGTCTGACTCTGTTGTGAGGCAGTTTCAATTAATAGATAGATTTTACTCTTTTCTATCTCAAAACTATCAGGGGTTATTAATATCCTGATGGGTTAGAGTGGTGTTCATATCGAGCCAGAATAAGATATTTGTTTGGATAGGTAAGGTATGAGGGGAAAGAAGTTGTGTGTGTGTGTGTGTGTGTGTGTGTGTGTGTGTGTGTGTAAGATGAATGCATGTCTGTCTATTTGCATTCTGTTTTATGACAATAATAATGATAACAATTAGAAAAAGAAAAAGTGCAGAAATGATTACAGTTATCTTATTTTGTTTCTTTGTGTGTGTGTGTGTGTGTGTATGAATATAGGGCAATGTAAGCATGTGATTTCCCCCCCCCCCCCCCCCCCCATTCATTCTAGTCCAGTTTGATTTGATCTCCCCGTTTTGCAGGATTGGTCTGGCAGTTGATGAGAGCATACACTCTGGCCATCCTGTCCAGAATTGCTGAGAACGACAGACCTATCCAGGACAATGAAATCATCTCATGGGTCAATGAAAAGGTGAGCGCCACATGAAAACTTACGTCTTCATGCATCACAGGCGTTCATTCAGCAGTGTGTGTCCATGCCAAACAGATACATGGCAGAAAGAATGGAGCACTTCAGGCACCGCAGATCCATGCTCAGTAAGAACAGCTGCCCAGCAAAGAAGGTCTAGACGAGACACACCATGGCCATGTCTTGTTTGAGAAGACTGCCACATCATCCAGGTCCGTTTGTTTCCCAGTGAAGATCAAACTTGTTGGCAGGGCCTGGTTGATCTAGTAGTTTTAAGGTATAATATTCTTGTTTGGAGGTGCGGGGTTCGATTCCCGCCCTACTTAGCCAGGCTGGAAGAGGTTGAACATTTACACAGCCTCCAGTTCTCCCTCCTAGGTCTTCAAAAGAGAGACTTCATTTCAAACCAGGGTCCTCTGCGTGAATGCATGCATTAAATATGAAAAAAAAAAAAAGAGATGCATGCATGTTGTATTCCACTACGTTTTACGAACGAAGAGCAGCAGGCGATTGAGAGCTGGTGGGATGGATGACAAAACAATGTGATACTCATAACTGGTACAATGGTGTGATGTGAAGATAATGATGACATGAATATATAAAACACTTGCACCATGTAAAGAAAGTCCCAGATAGACAGAATGAAGAATATGTACTGATGCTTGTATGTGTGCCTGCTATCTGAACTCTCTGTAACTCCAAATCAGACAAACGCGTTCACCCACTGGGAAAGGAAACTAAGCTTGAAACCTTTTTAAGCCACACCCTTTTATTTAATAAAAGAAGTAAACGTTTTCATTGGCTATGGCCTGGGTATGGACAGAGGAGGGGAAAGAAGAGTTTATCACCACCCTGGCGAAGACACCGTTTTCTGTTCCTGCTGCACTTCACTCCAGGCAGCTCTTGAAGTAAATCTTGGGCGTTCCTCAACTGTCTGACTTAAGCATTTCTTCCCAGTCCCCGGAAGAAATCACGCCCGAAACCCGTCAGAGCTTGACACCAGTCTGTGCCCATTTCCTGGCACCAATACCCCGTGCCCAGTCCCTGGCACTGGAAGCCTGCACAGTGACAGTCTTTTAATATGTGTTCCTCCTCCCTCCTTCAGTGTCCATGGCCATAAACCTTTCGTCCTTTTCAAACCTTCCCTTCTTCCCCAAAGTCCAACCACAGGCCCTGAAAATTATTTCTATTATCCTAAGGAGACAGACACAACGACATAGACACCATACCTTTACATGAAAAACACTATCAAGGAAAAGATTTCGATTTGCTACCCTTGTCAGGAACAGTAAAAATACAATTCCACTTTGTCACCCTCATCAATACCATTAAACAAGAAAGGATTTCCTTTTATTACCCTCGTCACAACAATTTCTTCTATATCCCCTTTCTTGAAATATCAGCCAAAATGATTTCAGTTAAACTTGCATTATAGTTGATGACAATTTATAGACACAAGCATGCACTTCTCTAAAATAAATGATTGTCTTCTTGACTATACATCATCATCAAACACATCACACAATAGCATATCATTTTTCGAGAGACCATACATTGAGTGTGTGTGTGTGTGTGTGTGTGTGTGTGTGTGTGTGTGTGTGTGTGTGTGTGTGCGCGCGCGCACGTGTGTGTGTGTGTGTGTGTGTGTGTGTGTGTGTGTGTGTGTGTGTGTGTGTGTTATTACCCATCAGCAAAATATTCCTCATTCAACTTCTAAGTAAAACTACTGACTGAAGGAACAAATAACATTCTTTTTATCTAACTGTTAATTCCAAATGAATACATCACATCCACAACATAAATACCTTATCCCCTTTATAAAACGACCGTAGCCCTGGGTTGGTATTCTGCAACAAACATATCTAAAGATTATTTAGTTTTCAATTCATGAATTATTTTAAACCTCCTATGCCCTATCTCCATAAGCTTAATACATACCTTTACAAGGCAAAAGACAAGTTAACTGTGTCAACTAAAAGTTTAGCCCGCAACTTCCCCACAACATGAGCGATTTGCGTTCACGCAAACTGCGCATGCACGACCTCGCTACTAAGTGTTCTATTTATTTTGGCCCCAGCTCAAAATTGTCTGGGACAAAACGCCTTTTGTTACAGTTCTCCCCCCCTAATGGAAGAACGTGCCAACGTTCGATAAGAAAAGAAAAAAAAAAAAAGAGTAAGAGAACAAACAAAACCAGCATCCTGACGTGATACGAACACGCAACAACACACTTCCAATCAATCGGCTCTGCTGAGAAAATCAGCCCAAAGGTTCTCAGATCCTTTGACTGACTGCACTGAAAAGCGATATTCTTGGAGAGCAAGTGCCCACCTCATGATCCTGGAATTCTTAAACCTTCCAGACTTAAGATATGCCAAAGGACGGTGATCTGTTTCCAACAGAAACTCCCTTCCCCAGAGGTACCTGCCCACTTTGAAATGACCCAAACGATGGCCAAACACTCCCTTTCTATTGTGCTGTACCGCGTTTCTCTGGGAAGTAGTTTTCTGCTGACAAAAGTGACAGGATGCAGAGTGCCTTCAAAATCCTGCAACAGAATTCCACCTATTCCAATGGAACTGGCATCTGTTCTTACCACAAATGGTTTTGAAAGATCAGCCAATAAGAGAACAGGGGATCTTGACAAACACTTCTGGAGAGTCTGCAAAGCATTCTGACAGTCTGGAGTCCAAGCAATCCGACGAGGGGACTCGCCAGCCAACAGGTTGGAGATGGGAGCAGTGACTGTGGCAAAATTTGGAATGAATTTCCTATAGTAGCCAACTAATCCCAACAGTGCTCTGATCTGGCGTTTTGTGGAAGGGACAGGAATCTTTAAGATTTTTTCAATCTTTTCCTTCTGGGGCTGACAAAAATACCACGACCAACAACATGTCCCAGAAACTCAAGTTCTGAAAATCCGGTAAAAATCTTCGTTGGTCGAGCAGTAAATCCAGCCTCCTGAAGGGACAAGAGAACCTTCCGAACATCATATAGATGCTGCTTCCAGGACAAACTGTATACAAGTATGTCATCAAAGAAATTTATGGCATGGTCGCCCAGTTGAAGTAGCCTCATAGCCCTGGCAAATGTAGCTGGTTGCAGTTGCCAAACCGAATGGCATCCTCACCCACTGGAAAAGCCCTAGGGGTGTTTGAAAAGCAGTTTTGTGGCGATCTTCTTTTTTGACCACGATCTGCCAATTTTCTTTCGTTAAATCCAGTTTAGTAAAGAATTTGGCATTGGCAAGCTGTGAGAATAACTGCTCCTGATCAGGAATAGGTTCAGCATCTACCACTGTCACTTTGTTCAATTCTCTGTAATCACAACAAAATCTTGTTGAGCCATCAGGTTTCTTTACCAGTACGACAGGAGCACAAAAAGCAGACTGAGAGGGTTCGATTACGCCCAATTGTAACATGTTGATCACTTCCTGTTTAATAGTTTCATGAGCAGAGAATGGTAACGGATACTGTTTCCGTTGAACTGGCTGCTCAGTGGTGAGATGTATCTCATGCAAAACATTCAACGAACACTGACCTGGTTCTGTGTCAAAATTTGAGAAAAGGAAAGCAAACAGCTCTTGCAATTCCTCCTGTTGTACAGATGACAAGCTGGAATCAACATGAACGTCTTGAAATGTTTCCTTCACAGATGAAGGAAGAGTAGGTAGTGGTAAAGGTGAGACATCAGCAGATTCCTTCAAGTCTGATACAACAGCCACCATTCCTGCACAGGGTGGTTTTGTTGAGGAAACATCAGAGACAGACAGATGCAAGTCTCCTGACTGTTCCACAAAAGAAGATGGCAGGATGTCCTCAAAAGGAATGCTATCCCCACAAGTAACTGAAACTGGTCCAGATGCCACAGTTCGAGTGAAATATTTTCTTCAGCATATTGGGATGAAAAATTTTTCTTTTACCACCCACGTCAATGATGTAGTCATAGTCCAACTTCTCCACTACCTTATAAGGACCTTTCCACCTCATTAATAGTTTGTTTGGAGTGGAGGGCAGGAAAACCAGAACCTAATCACCAACACTGAATGATCGATGCTTCGACTTTCTATCATGGTAATGTTTCTGAATCCGTCTGGACTTATCAACTGAATCGTGAGCAAGAGAAGCCATTTCTGCAATAGTGTTACGCAGGTTGAAAACATAGTCACAGACTGTTCTTGCCTCCTCTGAGCTCTCTTGTCCTGTCCATGAGTCTGCCAAAAAATCAATGGGCCCCCGTGGCCGACACCCAAAGAGTAGCTCAAAGGGACAAAATCCTGTTGATTCATTCGGCATTTCGCGACAAGAAAACAGAAGCGCAGGAATGTAACGATGCCAAAGTCTCGGCTGGTCCTGAATGAGCTTCCTCATCATTGGCTTCAAAGTTCCATGAAACCTTTCCACTACTCCATTCGATTGAGCGTGGTATGGAGACGAGCGGACTCCTTTAATAGAAAGTAGACGAAGGAATTCAGAAAACATTTCAGATGTGAACTGGGATCCGTTATCAGACAAAAGTTCTTTTGGAAACCCCAAACGACAGAAAACAGGAAAAAGTGCCTCTGCCACTGAACACGAGTCCACTTTCTCAGCAGGAATGGCTTCTGGAAAGCGTGTGGCCACATCAACTAGAGTCAACAGGTATCTGTGTTTTTCCTCAGAAGGTGGAGAGAAAGGGCCTACAATGTCTACAGCGACTCTAGAGAAAGGTTCCTCAATTCTTGGCATGTTTTCCAAAGGCACATCTGGAGTTCGACCTTTCGCTGCACATTTCTGACAGATAGTGCAGGTTTGACAATAATGTCTCACATCTCGAGTGACACCTGGCCACCAGAACCGATTTTGTACCCTGCCTAGTGTCTTCCTGACCCCACAATGACCTGCCAGTACTCCATCATGAGCTGTAAAGAGTACTCTCTGTCTGAGAGAAGCAGGTACCACCACCTGATTAACCTGGAGCGCATCCTTGGAAAATCGACGGAAAAGAATGCCATTTTGACGGAAAAAAAGCGACAGAACCTTTTCCTGCTTTGACAGATGAACTCAAAGTGTCTAATTCTCTAATGCACTGAAGAGAATCATCTGAATTCTGCAGCTCTCTCAGTTCTGATGGGTCAACGTGAAGATCTTGAAATGGAATATGAAGAGGTGTGGGAGAGCTAGCTTCAGCTTTTGTCTGATCCTGTGTCATGACAGCAGCAGCTTGGGAATCAATGTTGCCAAGTATTAGACCAGGAATAGGAGACACTCCTTCTACATTTCCCAAAATAAGATCGGCTACTGGGTCATCTATGACGCAGCACAAAAGCTTTCCACTAAAGAAGGGCGATTCCACTTCTACCTGTGCCAAAGGAAAAACCTCCACATTACCTCCAAAAGAGACAACCTTCTGTGTGCGACACACATACTGATCAGATCGTACCAACGCTTTTCTGACACCAGCAGTAGTAGCTCCTGTGTCACGCAGTATAGACACCTGAAACCCATTGACCAATCCTTCCA
>JADBJO010001796.1:100321-112821 GCA_016801955.1 Conus betulinus | reverse complement strand
AGAATTCATTTCAAATTTTGCCGTTATGAATATGTTTTACGAACTTAAGAAAAAAAATTTTTCTTTTGGTGCAGATTCCGAATGGCTGCTGCACCTTGTTTTTCGTTTGTTGAGGTTTTTGCTGTACAGTTACATGTCATTTTTCAGTCCTTTATTTTCATGAGAGAAACAAAAGCTGTTTTCACTGGAAATAAACTGAGAAACCAAAATCCAGAGGGAGACTGGGTGATGCACAGCCTGGGATTATGCTTGTGCTTGGTTGTTTTCTTTAAACAATTTTTAATCTATCAGGGTGGGATTTTTCCTTGGATCCGCGGATTTCCGCGGTAGATCCTTGTTCCTCCGCGTAACAGCATGTCAGTTCCGCGGGAGCGATCTGTGATTCATGTCTTCAGAAACATAGGGTGTCATTTATCCACAAACTAAATCAAAATTCTTAAACAGCTTGGATTCACAGTTAACTTGGTAACTTTCTCCTTCCGATTTTGTGATCATCAAAATGGCGACATGTGGAAGACGACGTCGTTTCACGTGGTGGAGAAAATGTTTCAATGATACTTACTGTCTTTCACAACTTGGACCAAGTGTAGATGAGAGGAGTTCCTTTTCAACCTAATGGCACAAAAAATTCATGCAAGATGTCCAGCTCCCAAGTGTGGAGCTGCAAGATGTCCAGCTCCCAAGTGTGGAGCTGGACATCTTGCATGAATTTTGTGTGTCATTAGGTTGAAAAGGAACTCCTCATCTACACTTGGTCCAAAGTGTGAAAGACAGTAAGTATAGTTGATGTTATAGCTTTCTATGTAAAAAAAAAGTTGGCTTTTTTCCTTTAAAATTTGTTAATTTCAGTCTCAAAATGCACCAGATTGTGTAGAATTGAATGTAGTGACCCAAAATTTTCGGGGGGTTGGGGGGTGGCATGCCCCTGGACCCCACTAGACTGTTTCCTCTTTTTTATCTTTATGGAGAGTCCCACCCCTGAACTATAGATGCTAAATTTTTCTCTCTGTGTCTCTTTTATGAGTGGTTTTGTTGACAAAAATTAAGTGCTTAAACTTTCTTGCGTCCACTTGGAGTGACTAGCCCGGTCTGTCCATTTTTATGTTGACATATTGGATCATCAGGTTTTTTGTGTGTTGAGGCTGAGGTGGCAGCTTCATCTTCAAGGGTCATGGAGGTGGCAATTTCATCTTGAGGGACATGGAAGTGGCAGTTTCATCTTTGAGGGTCATGGAGGTGGCATCTCAATCTTTAAGTGTCATGGACGTGGCAGTTTCATCTTCGAGGGACATGGAAGTGGCAATCTCATCTTTAAGGGTCATGGAGGTGGCAGCTTCATCTTCAAGGGTCATGGAGGTGGCAGCTTCATCTTCAAGGGTCATGGAGGTGGTGGATTCATCTTGAGAGTCATGGAGGTGGTGGATTCATCTTTGAGGGTCTTGGAAGTGGGAGCTTCATCTTTGAGGGTCATGGAGGTGGCAGCTTCATTTTCAAGGGTCATGGAGGTGGTGGATTCATCTTGAGAGTCATGGAGGTGGCAGCTTCATCTTTGAGGGTCTTGGAAGTGGGAACTTCATCTTTGAGGGTCATGGATGGAGGTGGGAGCTTCATCTTTGAGGTCACGGAGGTGACAGCTTCATCTTTGAGGGTCATGGAGAAGACGGCTTCATCTTAGAGAGTCATAGAGGTGGCATCTTCATCTTTGAGGGTCATGGAAATGGCAGCTTCATCTTTGAGGATCTTGGAGGTGGTAGCTTCATCTTCAAGGGTCATGGAGGTGGCTGCTTCATCTTTGTGGATCATGGAGGTGGCAGTTTCATCTTTGAGGATCATGGAGGTGGCAGCTCGACCAGCAAGGCGGTGCAGGTTTTCTTCCTGTCCCTATGGGTGATGATCTCTTTTCATAGTCTGTGATTTTTAGATGTCCTTGTTTGGTAGGGCTGTGGGCTAGCGTGCCTGCTAGTGTTCTTCACAGCCCTATCCACTGCATCGGTAGCCAACCTGGCGGGTGGAATGTCTCTTGACAGAGTTTGGGTACTGAGATTGGTGCTTCCTGTGAGCAAGCTGCAGGAGGTTGTTGTTTGCGAGATGGGGGTAGGGTGAAAGTCCACCGAAAGAAAAAAAAAACAAAAAAGAAGCAATCCAAACCAGGGACCTAGAGATGACTTTGCTGCTGTTACAGCATGAAGACGTGCCACCCAGTGGTCTTCAAGGCTGATTTTGGAAAAACAATGACAACAACCTGTAGACAGTCAACTTGCCAGAAAAATGGATCCTCATGAAGTTCTGCCTGCGACTAGACAGAAATTGTCAGATTCATATCATTACAGCACAGACGTTAGTCTGGGAGCAAGCAACACATCATCCTGACTTCATAAAGACTTTGGGAGGAACCTGCTATTAAGGGTCTGTGGTTCATAATGAACATTGATATCACATTTGACTTCAGACTGTTTTTATTTGTGTTCCGAGAAATCACAAACTTTGCCTTCTCTCGTGTGGACAGGAGCAAAGCCAGGTCGAGACATTGTGACAGAAGGACACAGCCTTGCAAAAACAGGGTGTTATTTTCGTTCCCAGTGGTTGGTTTCAGTGTTTTTGTGTGTGTCCACGAGACAGTTCTCAGCAATCTCTCAAGATACTGACTGTCTTTGGGATGGCATTGTGCCCAACTGCATGATGTGAGACCTAGAGCATTTCACAGCAGATGCCATGAAGACCTTGTTCAGAGATGTTCTAACCTGATGTGATCTTTGAATATCTGAAAGAGATTAACATTTTTTCATCTGATCCGAGATTTTACAGTAGAAAGATTTTTTACAAGATTTCAGGGGTGTTTTTACAAGGTGTATTTTAAAGAGTAGTGTGAATGAATGACTTGTCTGTTGCCTTCAACATAGTGACAGCCCTGATATGGCCCTTTTGCGGTTGGCTGGGCTATAAGCAACATTACCTTACCTTACCTTTTTTAGTTACATATATATATACAGACAGGACAGGGCAGAGAAGGATATCCAGATCTGCAGTGCTTTGTCCTTTTTTTTTTTTACTGCCAGGCTTTCTGGAGTTGGAAGGTTGGGAAACAGTTTGTTTGTTGTTGTTGTTGTTGCTTTTTAGATTAATTCACTGTTACTTCTGACATGGTATGAATCAGAGGAGGGCTTAAAAAGAAAACAGATTATCTGCTTCTTTGAAGTTTGCTGATAGTATGGTAGTCCATTGCAAAATCTAATCATTATTACTCATTTGAAACCATAGTACAAACCTACATTTTTGTTCAGCATTGACCTTTTTTTCTTTTTTTTTTTTTTTTTAATGCAAAAATGTGAAAAAAAATACTGAAAAAAGAAGGCTTTTGAAAAGGACCAAAGACCAGTGCTGGTGTTTTGCAGATCACAATGTTCTCATGTGATTACAATATTCTGTATACATATGATATGTTTGTCAGCATATCTCCCTTTGAAATGGTGCTTTGTCATCTCACCACCACTGCCTACCTCCATGATTTCAGGAGCAAAGGCAGACTCTGTCTCTGACTCCTTTTTCCTCCAGGTTATTGTCATGCGTCCCAGTGGCAGATGGCTTGACACCGTGTTCAGGATATCATCTTGGCTATGCTCAGAGAAGTTTAAATGCTCCTGTCCAGAAACAAGAGTCTCCAAGAACCTAACATTTTTGACAAATGTTTCACTGTAGTATGGATTGGTGGAATTATTTTTGAAAAAGAGAAGTTTTTAGGTGTACTTTAAAGGATTGTATGAATGATTTTCTTTTTTTTAATGACTTGTGAGTTGACTTCAGCGCAGTGACAGCCCTGATGTGGCCTTAGCGGTCGGCTGGGCTATAATCAACATTACTTTACTTGACCTTAAAAAGGGAAATTCCTGACAGCTTGGGTAGGGCAGAAAGGGTAATGCTTTCATGCCTTCACTGTGTGTCTGTTCTTTCTCTCATCAGGTGGGGTTTTTTTTTTTGTGTGTGTGTGTTTTTTTTAATTTTTCATTCTGTGTCTTGAAGCTGCTGAAACCTCTACTTTTCTTTTAATTGTGCAGGACCGGCTCACCAATGCCCGCTACGTCATTGGCCTGGCTCGCAAGATTGGAGCCGCGAGTGTATGCGCTTCCTGAGGACATTGTGGAATTGAAGCCGAAGATGCTGTTGACAGTGTTTGCCTGCCTCATGGTGCGAGACTACTCTGCCCAAAACATCACCAAAGGCACGGACGCCAACAGTCATTAGAGCTGATTTTGAATGGTTTGGTTGAATATAAGTGAAGTAAAAAAAAAACAAAGGAAAAAAGGAAAAAAACAGAAAATCCTGACAAGCAAGCACGTTGAGAGTAGGGATGTTTGTGTTAACTGTGTGACTGCTGACCTCGGTAATGTCCTTTGTCGTGAATCTTCATTCTGATTGACTTTTATAACTGAACTTTTTTTTTAACACCACCACCTATCAGATTTTATTCCCCTCCCCCTCGCCCCACCCCAAGTCATTAAGTCAGACAAATTTCAGCTTTTCTTGAAAACCGTCGAGGGTCAGGTTTAGGTAACAGTCAGGACCAAGACTGTAATTTGTTCAAAGATGTAGGCCACTTTTGAAGTCCTGGGACTCTCTCAGGACCAATTGGCATATGTGACATATACTACAAAACGGTCTGTACAGGACCAGTCTGGCAGTATGTGATGTATACTACAAAACGGTCTGTTCAAGACCAGTTTGGCATATGTGACATATACTACGAAACGGTTGTCCAGGAAAATAGCGAGTATCTGTGTCTCATGAAACGAGTTTGACAAATTCACAGCAGAGACAGCCCTTGATTCCATGGATGTCGCCAAAGCTGTACGTGTTAACAATAGCAGCGAAGTTATTAAGCAGACTTCGAGGGGAAAACATTTGTCTGTGGCGGTGGGTATTTTTTTCAGAATGCATAGAGTGTCCCAGCATCAGGTTTCCCTGTCTTCCCCATCAGCTCAGACACTCGCCGCATGCCATTTAGTCTTCTCCACTCCTCCCCCTGTTCCACCCCTTCACATGTGCACTGTATACAGATATACATACTTGGCTACAGCCCCTTTCCCCTGTATCTTAATCTGGATTTTAAAGGTCTCTCCCCACCCCCCACCCCCCCCCCCACCCCCCCCCACTCCTTGTTGATTGGAGCTCAGTGAATCCGTCTCAAGTTGCAATGCAATTATCCCTTGTCTCTCTTTCTCTCTCTCTCTCTCTTTTGTTGAATTATTTTGTTTGTGGTTTGCTTTAAGTCTTCCAAAGAATGAGGAGTGACAGTAAAAATGGCTGTGTGTTTGTCATGCTTGCTGAGGGAAGGACTAAGGCTGGGTAGTTGGGGAAGCGGTGGTTTATGAAGGAAAGGCTGGGTTGCGTGGAGAAACATGGCCCCGCATGGGGAGGTGTGGGAAGGATAACCTCCTCTAGGACCTGTGAATGACAAAGGGAAATGCAGCTTGCAGTGAGAAACATGGCTTACGAAAGCAAAGGTCACCTTTGCTAGGAAGTATGGATTGCAAAATGAAACGCAGCTTGTACAGAGAAGTGTGGCTTTTAAAGGGGAGTGTAGTTGACAGAGATAGTGTGATTTGTACAGGGAAGCATGGCTCAAAAGATGTGGGTGAAGGCCACAGAGGAAAGTTTGCTTTGTACAGGAAAGTGGGGTTCACAAAAGGGAAATTGTAGGCTTCAGAGGGAAGATTGCTTTGTTCAGGGAATGGTGGCTCACAAAGGGAAGTGTCAGTCACAGAGGGAAACTTGGTTTGTCTAGGGAACTGTGGCACACAAAGGGAAGTGGGCGCTACGGTAGAAAGTACAGTGCACACAGGGAAATATGGCTCACAAAGAGACCTGTATGCAACATAGCTAACCATGGTTTATACCAGAACGTGTGGCTCAAATACTATAGGAAAGTGTGGGCCATAGAGGATAGCATGGTTTGTATAGGGAAGGAACCTTTATACATCAGTTATATTTTCAGCTGATTTCCCTTTGCTGAAAAGCTTTGGAATGCCACCCCCATATCCCCCCCCCCCCCCCCCCCCCCCCTCCCTGATGATATAAATCAGACCAAAACTTAATTGAAAGCAGCAGGTCTTTATTGGGAATCTGAAACAGGTGCTTCAGAGCGCTACCTGTGGTTTTAAAATTCCCTGCCCCCCCCCCCCCCCCCCCCCCCCCCCCCATCTTCCATCACATCTTCTACTCCTTCCCACTGCAGTCGTAACTTTAATTTATTTTTCTTTTCTCTCTTCGGGAGGTTGGCATGCCTGTTGAAAGATGTTGAATTATGGTGTGGCCTCCAAAAGAAATTAGGCACTCATGAAAGCGTGGCTTACAAGGGGACGGAATGTAGAAAAGAACTGTGTGAGCGTCACAACATTCCCTCCCCGTCCTTCCCCAACCCATCGACACATTCCCTGTCAGTTTCTTGTACAACAAGCTTATAATTAACTTAATACTGTTTCCATGTTTCCCAGCTCAAACTAAAGTGCTTCGTCTGGTAGAGATGTGCTACAAGTATCCGTACAGTTTGAAAATAAAGATCATTCATGTAGTGGTTTGGCTAAGGAGAACTGAAACCTGTTTTCTGGGGGCAAGTGAGCAGTCCAGTACTTTTTTTCTTTTTATACAAAAAAGGCTACTTATTTCTTTAATCGATGATCAACGCTTCTTGAAGATGAATGCAAAAGAACGTAGAAAGGAAGCATGAAATATTCCTTTTCCTTCTGTGCCCAGAGGACTGGAATGTATGAGATGAATACGCTACTGCTGAAGAAGTGATTGAATACATGTCCAAAGTGTCGCTCTTCTTTTTTCTGTTACGTCTGTGTACAAGTCCAAAAAAGTTGTGTGATATGTTTTTAGAACAAAATTCATTGTTGCTAACAAAGTAGCAAACTGTGATTAGAAAGACTATAGTGCCTACTCAAATAGTGTGATTTTCATCATTTCTGTCATTTACGTCTTCATGTTGTCGTCATGATTAAATATGCATTGTATTGACTTCTCTGTGTCAATCATGTTATAATCGACTGTTTTTTTTTTTGTTTTTTTTTTTGTTCTTCTTGTTTTCCTTGCACTTCATTTGAATTGTAATCCTGACAATTCTAATCATGAGCAACTCGGTTCTTTTTTCATGAATAATTCTTTGTATCAAGAGTGTAGCCTGTTCACTTTTCCAGCATTTTTTTTTTTTTTGATATCCATGGAATTTCATTGTTAATGGCACATTGGACAGCCTAGTCTGTCAGTGTTTTGAACACAAATGATTTTATTTTGTTCTGCATGTAAACAGGATGTCTGACCCATTGCTATGTGTTTGTGTTTTGCAAATCCAGAAACTGTTGTTTGGGGCTGCTCTGCGCTTATGCGTGTCACAATGATTGTCCCCCTTCCCTCCCTGTCTTATAGTTTTGATATACTACTAACTTGTTTGCCATGTGAGCAAAGAGCACACAACCAAATAGAAAGTGTACTCATTCACACTTCATAACAAATAGAGTGAGGGCCAGTGTAGGCTCGTAAGATTGTTCTTAAGAGAAAACTTTTTTTTTTCTTGCTCTCATTTCCTCAGATTGTATGAGTTTTGAGACTCGCAGACAAGACATTTGGCTTCATGTTGTATAGTTACCATGTTTTTATAGTTTGATTTCATGTGTGATCAGTCAGTATTTTTTATATTATTCGATCCATCATGTGAATTGATCGGAAGAAGAATGTTGGAAGTATGAAAATATTTGTCCTTTGACTGTCAGAAGATAAGAAAAAAAAATCAGAAAAATATCTGTTAGTGCCATCTTGACTGCACAGTCAAAAATGGTTCAGAGTTTATGGCGTTTGGTTTCAAATTTTGATGATAACATTATTGAGCATTATTTTTTTTTTTCCCCCCATTCTAAAGTATGTCAGGGCACAGTCTTCACACAGTTTCAAAGAATTATCTTTATACTATTTCACAGCACATTCCAGTGTATTTTGTACTGAATATTCCATATCAGTGTATCAGAATGTATCAGAGGCAGTGCAGGAAATATTGCAACAAAGAGAATCATATGCCTGTTTCACTTCAGATGTTTTTTTTTTTTTTTTTTTTTTTTTTTTTTTTTTTTTTTTTGTATATGTTAAAAGAGATTCCAGCATCAAGATAATGTCTCCATACTTGTCATATTAATTACACAGTAGCACACAGAATATGTCCATACATAATTTGCGTGCATCTTACATGTGTGTGAATCATTCAGTCCGTACAACACTGAAAGTTGTGTCCTGTGTATACAATTTGCATAATGTAGAGCTGTATGTGCTAGCTTGTTGCGCTTTTATGGCCGTCTTTTTCCTCGTACCCACCATCTTTTTTTTTTTTTTTTTTTTTTTTTTTTTTTTTTGGTTTCGACTTAGGCACAAATGACGTGTTTCCAGCCTTCTTCTCCTCCTGCCATATTTTTGGACACTTAGTTTTAGGCACAGAAATTGTTTCTGTCCCTCTTTGATCAGGATTCTCTTTTACACTCCCCCTCTTCTCTCCCCCCCCTCCCCCCCCAACGTTCATTTTTGATACTTAGAATTACCACAGCACAAAGTAACAAACACATTGATGCAGCAGATTTGATGTAACTATAAGTAGACTGAATAACATGGATGTGTTTGATGTTACCTTTCTTTTTTTCTTAAAAGAAAAGGAAAGAAAACAGGACTACTGTCTGCAAGTGTGGATGCTTTTGCATTCATACCAGTTTGTACAAAATGCAGTTCCTTTGTTGGTTTGATGGCGGTTCAGGTAGTTGCCATAAGTATCGATCCAAAGACTTTTCTTAAGAGGAATTTGCTCTCTGTCTGTGGTACTGTGATTTTTTTTGTGTTTGTTTTTTTTTTCTTGTATTTGTGCGCAGCCCTGTTTTTTTTTTTTTATTAATTTAACAATACTTTCATTCTTTTTTTTTTCCCCAAGTAAATCATAATAATTCCCTTATTTTATTCTGTTAGTAAGAAGGTATTGATCAGAACGCATGAACCAAAGTGAGTGTCTAAACGAGTTGCTATGCACTTTTGAACTTGGATAACTTCTTGTTCAGTAATTATTCTGTTGTTGTTTCCTTTATTTATCATGGCATTGAAGGCTTAGTGAAAGATTCACTGAATTAGTTCCAGCTTTTGAATATCTGCTGGCACAGCTGTGATGGCAGATAAAACTGGGTGATTGTACTTGGGACAGTTGGCGACCGACAAGTCTGTGCATTTTCAATTTGCTTTACGCTAGTTTTTAACACATGCGCACCTTTATGTGTGTGTTTGCATGTGTATGTATGCTAGTTCCTTTTGTTTTTTCATCCCAAGCATTCTTGTCAGACATACTATGAATTCTTTCAAACTTCTTGCACATCTTATAACAGTTTTGTACTTTAAGTTTATAAGCTTTTTGTGAAAAAAAAAAAGAAAACTGTTGGTTTATTGCCCACCATTTAATTAGTGTGAAACAGTTTTTTTTTTTTTTTTTTACACTGGCTTATCAAATGGTGACAAAATGAGAGAAAAATTAACAAAATTGAACGTGATTGGTATTTAGTGTGACGAAATGAGAAATGGAGCATTGCCATGGTCCTGTTGTTGCTGTGTGCACAGTCACAGACATGAGATTGAACACATGGTCATGAAATCTCAACAATGTCCACCAAAACAACTAGGAGAACCACCAGTGCCAAGATTAGCCGCATAAAGTGGTTTAACAAAAAAGTGTACGTGGAAAACATGGAAGCTAGGTTTGTTTCGTAAGATCTGTAGAATTAGAAGAGAGTGGACACAAAGATTAAAGTTTTCATGCTGACGTTTGGCTGCTTCTAGACAATGTAACACTTAAAAATGAATGAATGAAAAAATCGCTGGACTAAAGTTGGCATCACTGTTATCAAGTTGACGCTGTGCATGCCAAATTTGGGCAAACTCTCTCTGAACCTGTCTCTTCAGCAGCACTGTGTCGCAGACTATATAATCTTCTCACAGTGATGGCTCATCAGTCATCACCCCAGGTAGCTGGGATGACTCGATGTGCCTTGTGCTTCAGCTCTGCTTGCGATGTAGCAATGAAAAGGTTAGCAAATTCTGCAAGTGTTGTCTTTGACCCTCCATTGTGAAACGAGTGGAAAGTCAACTTTGACTGATGATACTGCTGAACTGGACCACACACACACAAAAGGTGCATGATGAGAAAAGAAACATATGGGTCATGTTCCCACAGAGGCTGCCTGTTATTTACGATTGGAAGTAGATCTCAGGAATACAGGGCAATAAAGAGAATGGGGGACAATAAAGAGAATGGGGGTCAAATTTGACTGTTCAAAAAAAAAAAAAAAAAAAAGAACAAAAGGACTGTGCAAAATGGTTCTGTTAAACACTTGATCAGCTACATACAAACTGGGATTTACCCCCAAATGGGTTGTTCCTGACCACAGTCAAGGGTGTTCAACGGTCCAGCACTGAGGGACCAGTTCCAGAGATACTGCTATCAACCTTATCATCACGAAACAAGGAACGTGTATCTTACTTGTTCAGACAGTGGATTTGACATTATTTCTGTGTAGTGCAAAGGTTTTGAAACTATCGTGAATAGTGAAGATTCTTTGCCGTAGAAAAACCTACCGAGCAGGATGAAAAAAATGTCAACTGTTTTTTTTCTGCTTGTTCTCTTCAAAGTCTGTTATGCCATACTCCAGCTACAGTACAGCCCAGATTGCAAAGCTAACCATGCTAATTGTATTGTTACAAACCGCATCTTTCTAGCATTCAGATATCTGTGCATCTCAGGTTGTCAATTTTTATTTTTTCATTATGCTTGTTTTGTGGCAAGAAATCACAGTAATTTGGAATTTCTATTCTGTAATTTGGAATTTCTGTTCTGTCTTGTTGGTGTTTAGTGTGGAAAATTGCAAAAGATGCAGATTGCCTTTTGGAAAAAAAAAGTTTTTTTTTTTTAAAATACCCCTTTCATGGAACCTTCTTTGAAAGACAACTGAGAAGTTCCTATATTTTCAGGCCATTCTCTTTAATGTGATGCCTCTGGTATGCTATTTTAGTTTCTTAAAGGGACTAAAAACTAAAATACTAAGTGTGAAAAAAAAACGCTAAATGACAAAACGGCAATGTCAGACTTACTTCTGAGGACATAAGGTCAGATATTTTTGGCTCACTCACTCATGTTTTTGATAGTGGTACTAGTAGATCTAGTATTGTTGCAAGGTGCCAAATCATGTGTTTCTCAGTTGGCTTGTTCACATTTTTCAGCGTGATAAAGTTATGTTTATTTTTCATCATTTTCATATGTGTTTTCATACGTTAGCGAATGTGTTTGATTTAATAATGTAGGGATGTTGTTGCTTTATGTACGAGTTACTACTGTAAGGACGATGTTATTGGTCTGTATACGATTTATTCATGTAGTGATGTTATGCTTTCCACAGTACCCTGGCTGTTGGGGGACCTAAGCTTTGTCTTCTCTTGTGTGCTCTATTGGTGGAGTCGGAAACAGATTCTTTTTTTTTTTTTTTTGGACACAAGTTTTATCTGAAAGCCAATGATTTACAGAGAAATTAAACGATATAAGACTGTGTGGTGAGCGTGTTTGTGCAAATGTGTTAATATGCGTGTGATGTGTGTGTGCACAAATGTGCCGGAGAGGTAGAAGATTGATCAACATACCAGTTGAAAAGAACAAATTCGTACAGATGCTTAAAGGAATGTCGTTTATATCCAAACAACAAGGGCGACTCCAAGGCCAGAAGTGAATTAAAAATGGATGCACGTACAACATTAAATGATTAAACTGTAATATTTAAAAAATCAAGTTATATCCTGGAACAACAGGAGCAATCTGAAAAACGTTTCATCGTCTCATAGAGCCACATTCAATGTATCCCCCATGAACAAAAATACAGAAACACACGCTCACTGACATGACAATACACATGCATGTGTTTCAGTCACATGCACCAGCTGCTTAGGTAACAGGTTACCCCCCTTTTATGCATTCCATTGTTCTGAGTATGTACATATTGTAGACAGAATGTATTCACAAATCGTGACACAATTTGAAAGACGCTCGAATCGGTTGCAGTGTGCAAACTGTGTGTAATATATGAAAACATTAATCTGTTAAAAGCAATACTTCAAGTAACCTCTGATTTATGCCCCAAAATATGCTTTTTGTTTATTTCAAACAACTTGCATTTTTCATGGAAAAGAAAAACAGGAGAAAAAAAAAAGAAAGGAAAAACGAGGGATGTAGCAAGAAAGAGGAGGGAAGGAAAAAAGGGAAATGGAGCAAGGGAGAAAGAGCGGGGAAGGGGGGGGGGGGGGGGGGGGGGGTGAGTTTGGAGAGTGAAGAGACAGGAACAAAGAAATATTTCGATCCATTATGTTAATCACTCAGTTTCGGCAACTTGAAAAGTATCCTACTGTGATCAGAAACTTGAGCAGCAATGATTTGTGAAAAATAGCGT
>JADBJO010001796.1:82821-87821 GCA_016801955.1 Conus betulinus | reverse complement strand
AACTTAGACCCGAAAAAAAAAATGTCATCGTTTTGTAACAGGGGTGATAGTATCACTTCTTTCTTTCTTCTTTCTTTCTTTTTATTTTATGGAGGAGGGGATCACAAATGAAATGTACCAGCGCCATTGTCAACATCATGGGCGTCTTTTAATCCTCTTAAACAAGAAATACTTTACTGTACAAGGGAAGGTAATCATCTTCCCATACACCCCCCCTCCTCTCTCTCTCTCTCTCTCTCTCTCTCTCTCTCTCTCTCTCTCTCTCTCTCTCTTCTTCTTAATTCTTCTTCTTCTTCTTCTTCTTCTCTTCTTCGATTTCCATAATCTATGAGAAACGGTGAGCAAAATCAATATCAGCGCAAACCATCACACCACTATCAGGGTCAGCTAATAACAAAATAACGACGTCATCAGCACGACCTTTTAACTACCAACAACAATACCAGGGACAACTTAGAAGAAGAAACAAGGCCGCTGCAATGTAAAAGACTGTACACAATGCCCACAACAATAAAAAAAAAAAAAAACATCAGTATGGCGTGATAACTTATATATCTTTAAGGAGGAAGAGGTAGGTAGAGAATGGGAGATTAGCGGTGAAGGTGTACATGCAGAAGCGTGCACGCGTGTGATGATTATGTGCACCCCTCCCCCCCCCCCCCATACCCCCCTCCGTTTGAATGATGGGGAAGACAATGGTAACAGTGGCGCCGCTGCTTGAGAACTAGTCCGTGTCTACTGCACATCTCCAATGCCATAAAGATCCAGCGCACAGAGGATTAATGTAAATGCATCACTGAATACTTACATTACTTAGTAATCTGCTGAATAAAAAGATTACCCAATTCACAGTACATGTTTGCGACAAGATAAATGAAAATGGATGACGTGTTCTATGAATATATCCTTCAGTGGTAAGCGTCACAGACTGGCCGGGTGGTTCTTGGGTTCGATTCCCATCAGAGCCATATATTGGTGGGTTTTCTCGGGCAAGATCGGCTCCCACACAGTGTCGATATTGTTATGACCTCAAATGGGAAGACTGGAACCACACAGCCGAGTTTCATCCATGTACATTAATGGATGGGTCCCTGAGACTTTTTTTTTTTTTTTGATTTCCTGACCAAACACTGCAGGTCTTTGTATCTCTCAAGCCTGGTTGATCCTGGGATACATAATGAACGGAGGCGCTCTGGACAGTCTTGTCATGAAGTCCCTGGCCAGAATGAAACTCTTTTCATCTTCTTCGTGCTAACCCTCATCGCTCAGCATAAATAAAGTATGATACTTTGTTTATGCCGATGGATGAGTGTGGACATGATGAAGATGACTCTAAGTTCTTTCTTGCCACGTCTCATTTGCTCACATTGACGGAGGCGTGCAGTCTCAAAGAGTGTTACTAAAAAAAAATTCCTGACAAACGCTGCAGGTTTTCGTATCTCTCGGGCCTGGTTGATCCTGAGATATGTTATGAAAGGAAGCACAGGGGGGCAGCTCTGTCTCTGACCTAACTGGAACTCCATAAGCTTCATCTTCAAAATGCTCAGCCTCATCGATCAGCATAAAAAAATACTGAATTCCAAGGCTTTTCATGCCTTATTGTCGTTGTGAACTCATTTTTCGGTGTATTTTTTTTCGCTATGTCTATGCCTTCGGTGATTGCGTGTTCAGATTGTCGGTTCCAGCCTGTACATGGAGACTGTCGTAGCAGAGACGTGGTGCCACCCTCCGGAGGACAATCCACCGATAAACAATCATTGTCATCAGTAGGGGGGCTTTAGCAGGTGGTGTCCTGCGTATGTTGGATAAGAACAGGCACCAGGTACTGAACACCAGCGAAGTGACTCGGCAGCAGTGCAGTGTCTCCTCTGGTGGGTTGCCTCAAGGCGATTTTGGTTATTGTCTTGCTGTCTGTGGATCGCCGGCGTCAGGATGAGACAGGACAAGTCTGAGCGTGGCATTGACCAGGGAGCTGGATTGAGGAGGATGGGGTGATGTTACTGAAGAGGCCGCAGGGAAGATGGGATTATAAAATTAACAAAAAAAACAACAACAACAACCAACGAAATAAAACAAACGTAAAAAAGAAATGAAAGTTCATCGAAAATGTAATATCACCAACAACCCCAATACAACACTGAGGACATACAAACAAACAAACAAAAAACGGAAACATGGAAAGCAGCAGAAATTACAAATAAATAAATACATACATAAATGAAAAAAAAAAAAAAAGTATGAATAAATAGATAAGTAAAATGCAAAAACAAGGCACATGAAGAGGAAGGAGAAGGAAGAGAGGAAGGAAAAAGAACAATAGCTGGAGGCGGATAAAGAAGCCGGAGATGCAAGAGGAACACACACACACACACACACACACACACACACACACACACACACACACACACACACACACAAGAGAGAGAGAGAGAGAGAGAGAGAGAGAGAGAGAGAGAGAGAGAGAGAGAGAGAGAGGAGAGAGAAAAGAGAGAGAGAGAGAGATAAAAAAAAGAGGGAGAAAGACGGGAAAGAACACAAGACACAGAGGCGGAGTGGGAACATCATCAAGAGAAAGAGGAAGAGAAGAAAGGAACGAGAGAGGAGGAGGAGGAGGAGGAGCAGCAGCAGCAGCAGCAAAGGAAGCCACCCACTTGATGCAGTGCAGAGCCTGAAGGCCAGGGGCGACTCATACATGACCAGGTCCATGTGCAGCTTTAACTCCCCTGCCGCGTAGGCCGCGTTGATTGGTTGAGCCACCGTCTTCACTTCAAACGTCTGTCGTGTGGAAATCACAAAGAATTTTTTTTCTTTTTTTTTTTTTTTTTTTTTTTTTTTTTTTTTTTTTTTTTTTTTTTTTTGAAGCATGAAGCGTCTTTTTTTTTTCCCTTCCTTTCTTCTTCAGATATATTATTTAATGACATTGAATTGACTCGGATCCGTTCTTCTGGCAAAGACAGTCAAAAAAAAAAAAAAAAAAAAAAAAAAAAAAAAAAAAAAGAAAAAAGAGGAAATTATTTACACTCCTGGGAAGATACCTTCTAGCCAGCTTTTTTATTATAGTTGTTTTGTTTTGTTTGTTTGTTTGTGTTTTTTTCTTTCTTGTAGATGTCTTAACGATATATATCTCTAATAAGCATGGACAATTGAAAAAGGGGAGACTGTTCACTCTCTTGGAAAGATGTTTTCTATGTAGCTTTTTTTTTATATATATAATTTCTTTTTCTTTTTTGCACATCATACATGTACGAGCGACATATCCGCAATAAAAAAAGGACACTATTCACACTCTTAGGAAGATACTTGCCCAGTAGCTTTTTGTCCTTGTCTTTTTTTTTTTCTTCTTCTTTTTTCTTTTTCTTTTTTTTTCTTTTTGCACTTTATATATGTCTGAGCGATATATCCGCTTTTAAAGCATGGACAATTTTTGAACAAAGGGGAGGGGAGGAAGACTATTCACACACCTGGGAAGATAACTTCTAGTTAGCTTTTTTTTTTTTCTCTCTCTTCTTCTTCTTGTTCCTTTTTTTTTTTTTGTACGTCATATAATATATCAGGTCTTATAGCATGGACCAAAAAGAACACAAAAATGGAGACTATCCACATTCCTGAGAAAATAGCTTCCAGCTAGCTTTTAGGGTTTCTTTTTAATTTTCATTTGATTTTACAATTATTGTTTATTCTATTTATCTGTTCATTTTTTTTGCACATCATATAATTGTGTGAGCGATAAATCCTCGTTAGCAGATTGGTTGCAAGTATTTTTCCCCCAGTCGATCATGGCGGGCCACAAAAGGCGTGGACTACGTCACTGTGTTGGCTTTGCCCTCAACCAGTACTGCGCATGCGCTGATTGTTTATCAAGACCGTGATCCTGGTGAAAGACCAGGGGCAGAAACGAGTGCTCTTGAAGCCTAAAGTTGACCATTAAGAACAAAACGCAGACATTTTTTTTTTCAGTTCGTTTAAGACTGATTCAACTGCTACATGGAAATAGGAATCCGGAAGGTTCAGGCGAAGACTGGAATCTTCTGGTTGAATTGAATTCTAAACTCCCCTCATGAGCAGCATTGAAAACCTTTGACGTACCAGCATCCGCTCTTTTTCAGTTCTGTCTGGCACCAAAACCATTACAGAACAGATTCTGGGGAGACCCCGACAAGAACACGTTGTCACTGTTTCCGGCTTCCGTGCGTTGGGGTAGGGGTGGGGAGTGGTTTCATGACAAGAGTAACCGGGTCTCTCTCTCTCTCTCTCTCTCTCTCTCTCTCTCTCTCTCTCTCTCTCTCTCCTCTCTCTCTCTCTCTCTCTCTCCGTGGTGGCAGGATTCTTAGTAGTCGACTGGGTTCATCATGGAAACTGACAGCCGGGAATACCCAGGTCTCTCTCATCGTCTCTATTATCCCAGGTTTCTCTCCTCTCTCTCTCTCTCTCTCTCTCTCTCTCTCTCTCTCTCTCTCTCTCTCTGCTCATGGTTACCATTGACACCAGAGTGGCCCCATACACAATTCACTGCCCAGGAGGGATTTCAGTATCACTCAGGTTAATTAGACGCCGGCTGACCCCCGCGGAAGGAATTCAAAAGGAAAAAAAAAAAAAAGGATCTCGGGGGTTTTGACGTACGGTAAGGAGGGGCTAAGCGGGAGCGAGTCTCTACAAAAGCGTGAATTATCTCCCATTTAATTTCTGAATTTTCCAAGACAAGTGGGCATTTGCACCCCCCCTCCCCTCCCCTTCCTCCCCCCAAAAAACAACAACGACAACAACAAAACAGACTATGAGGGGAAAAAAAAGTACACACGTCTGTGCATGTAATAGTGAAGGAAATAAGGTGTGGGGTGGGTGGGACAGTGAGTGAGAGAGAGAGAGAGGGGGGGGGGGGGGGGGGGTGAAAATGCATTGGCCTGTGTGTATACGTTCGAGTAGATGCGTTACTGCAGAGAGAGAGAGAGAGAGAGAGAGAGAGAGAGAGAGAGAGAGAGAGAGAGAGAGAGAGAGAGAGA
>JADBJO010001796.1:75321-77821 GCA_016801955.1 Conus betulinus | reverse complement strand
AGAGAGAGAGAGAGAGAGAGAGAGAGAGAGAGAGCATTAGCAGGCATGAACAAAAAAGACCCTGTGCAAAACGCTACTCTCCTGGCGGGAATAGCCAGAAGAAACGACTGTTGTTTGAAATGTCTAAAGAATAATGTCGAAAATGCACTCGTCTGTTTTGTACGATGTATCAAAATAAGCGTTAGTGTGCATCTTGTTTTGTGTGTGTTCGCGCGAACGACCGCCTTGATTGCCCCCAGAGCGAATTTTTCTCAGAAGGTCGCGCGGCTTTTTTGCTATCAACCATCAGCAGGTACTTCCCTTGCA
Source organism: Conus betulinus (assembly GCA_016801955.1). NCBI lineage: Eukaryota > Metazoa > Mollusca > Gastropoda > Neogastropoda > Conidae > Conus > Conus betulinus. The sequence goes on along the minus strand of JADBJO010001796.1, from coordinate 77,515 downwards.
TCATTTCCACAAATAGAAACTTGTACGCCTGACCGTTCCAAGAAAAAGCTAGGCACTAGCGTCAGTCTACTTTGCTTGTGAAGTTTGGAGAAGAATGGACAAGACAATGGACAAGACAGAAGCCATGATTCTTGAAATTGAGAAGAATCATGTACTGTATGACAAAGCAGACAAAGATTACAAAGACATCATGAAAAAAAAAGAGACATATGGAAAGCAATTGGACAGAAAGTCGGACTGATCGGAAAGTTGGCCATGATCCAAAAGACCAAATTTTATCTCTCACAGCAAGAAAAAGACGAGCCGCCTCGAAAGCCGTCGACGGTTTTCCGCGTTCGGGTTCGTGCTCTATTTGAATGGCAAAACTGCTCAAAAGTCGCGTTTTCGCGTTCGTGTTCGCGTTGGACGCGTTCGCGTTCGCGCTCTGTATCACGTTCTGCACACAGGGTCCATCTAATTATTCCCATTAACATTTCACAAATTTTTCTGTGACTTTCCAAGACTTTTATTATGTGTGTGCGTGCGTGCGTGCGTGTGTGCGGTGTGTGTGTGTGTGTGTGTGTGGTGTGTGTGTGTGTGTGTGTGTGTGTCCGTGCGTGTGCGTGAGCGCGCGCGCGCGCGCGCGCGTGTGTGTGTGTGTGTACATATGCGTGCGTGCGTACGTACAAGCTTATTAGTGTATTCAAATATAGACATGTCTAGGATACGCGGTTATACACTACATGTGCTTCATTACCGTGTATTGAGCTTGCTATTTTTTCGGTGTGTGTGTGTGTGTGTGTGTGTGTGTGTGTGTGCATGTGTGTGTGCACGCGCGTGCGTGCATGCGTGCGTGCGTGCGTGTGTGTATGCGTGCGGGTGCGTGCGTGCGTGTGTGTGTGTGTGTGTGTGTGTGTGTGTGTGTGTGTGTGTGTGTGTGTGTGTGTGTGTGTGTGTGCAGGTGCGTGCATGCGTGTGTGTGTGTATGTGTGTGTGTGTGTGTGTGTGTGTGTGTGTGTGTGTTTGTGTGTGTGTCTGTGTGTGTGTGTCTGTGTGCGTGTGCGCGTGTGTTTTAAAGGATTTTAAATTGACCTTCAGACTTCTTGTTGATTCACATTGTTGCTAGCTTAGCCGACCACAAAGTCATATCAGGGCTGGACGTAAAAGAAGAAGAAACATATAAAGCTAAATGTATGCTGTAATCCTGCGCGCACTACGGCACAACCGACAACAGGTCATCAGCGAATCAGCACGAGACAAATCAGCATCGTTAGCAGTGCTTTGATATTACCATTTCAAAGGTATTCCTGTCCCAGAATTGCCGTCTTCTTTTCGAAGCTGACAAATTCCAATCACTTTTTTCTCAAATAATTCTATATTGAAATGTCACCTTTCAAAGTTTCCGTACACATGCTGATGATGATCACAGGTACATGTGCATACTCACCCATACACACCAGCATCGATACGCAGCACATACACAGTCATATATCAGTTCAGACATGATTTAATCATGCATATATTTCATAGACAGATGTGTGTGTGTGTGTGTGTGTGTGTGTGTGTGTGTGTGTGTGTGTGTGTGTGTGTGCGTTTCTATATTGTGTTCTTTTTTTTTTCTTTTCCTACGAAACTTATCGATACTCTTCTGCTTGACACTCTTCCTCCTCCATACTAAAGTCTGGGGGTCTTCCGTGGCTGCTCGATACTCCCCCTGCTCAATACTTCACCTGCTCGATACTTCCTCTGATCAATACTCCCTCTGTTCATACTCCCCCCCCCCCCCCCCCCCCGATCAATACTCCCCCCCCCTTCCCCCCATGCTCAATCCCCCCTCTGATCAATACTCCCTATTGCTCCATATATGCTCCCTCTGATAGCCATTCCATCCACTCGATATTCCCCATATGCCATACTTATACCTGCCTGCCTGTGTGCCTGCCTGTCTGTCTATCTGCCTGTCTATAAGTCTGTCTGTCTATCTGTCTGTCTGTCTCTCTCTGTGCTAGTGCGCGCGCGGGGGGCGGGGTGGGGCGGGGGGGGGGGGGGGGGGGGTGGGGCGTGTGTGTGTGTGTGTGTGTGTGTGTTGCCTAGCTACTTATCTATCTATCAGTGTCTGTCTGTCTCTCTCTCTGTCTGTGTGTGTGTCTGTCTGTCTTATCTCTCTATCTTCGTGAGTCTGTCTGTCTCTCTCTCTCTTCGTGAGTCCGTCTGT
>JADBJO010001796.1:60321-62821 GCA_016801955.1 Conus betulinus | reverse complement strand
CAGATGTGACAAACGGAAGTATAAAGGGCGAATGAGACAAATGGAAGAGTAAAAGGTGAATGGGACAAATAGAAGAGTAAAGACCGAATGTGACAAACGGAGGTATAAAGGGGCCAAATGGGACAAATGGAAGAGTAAAGGGTGAATGGAACAAATGGAAGAGTTAAGGGTGAATGGTACAAATGGAAGTATAAAGGGTGAATGGGACAAATGGAAGAGTGAAGGGTGAATGGGACACATGGAAGAGTAAAGTGTGAATAGGACAGATGGAAGAGTAAAAGGGGCGAATGGAATAAATGGAAGAGTTAAGGGTGAATGGGACTAAGGAAGAGTGAATGGGACACATGGAAAAGTAAAGTGTGAATAGGACAGATGGAAGAGTAAAGGGCGAATGGAACAAATGGAAGAGTTAAGGGTGAATAGGACAGATGGAAATGTAAAGGGTGAATGGGACAAAGGAAGAATAAAGGATGGATGGGACTAACGGAAGAGTAAAGGGTAATGGGACAAACAAACGGAAGAGTAAAGGGTAAATGGGACAAATGGAAAGAGTGAATGGGAAAGGGTAAAGAAATGGGACAAATGGAAAAGAGTGAATGGGACGAATGGAAGAGTAAAGTGTGAATGGGACAAATGGGGAAGAAGCGGGAATGTGGCTACAATTCGAAGACCAACAGTGACAACAACTGTTGCACGAGAATCAACATGTGACACTATAGGGATTGGATGAATTCAAGAAGCAGAAGAAAAAGAAAGCAGTTGAAAAAACAAAAACAAAACACAAAAAGCAAAACAACAAACAACAACAACAACAACAACAATAAACCCAACGTGTGTCCAACTGGCATGTTCACATCTTATTCCTATCTTATTACTGTAGACAGTTCCTTGTAATAAGCTTGACGACAAGCTAAAAAAACATGTAACTGGCATGTACACATCTTATTCCGATCTCGTTAGACGGTTCCTTCTTCTGACGACCAGCTGAAAACATGTACCCCCGACGATCCGCATCAGCAATAACAGACGCGACATCGGAAATTCGGACTGTTGAGAATGTATGGGGTCCAGTTATTTCTGCTGCGTTGTACGACACCCCAGCTCGAACACACGACACACACAACACACACACACACACACCACCCCCCACACACACCCCCCCCCCCCCCCCCCCCCCCCCCCCTGCCTCATTCTCTACCTCTTCCCAGACTCAACTATCCCACTCTCTGGGTTCCTCACATGCCCCCCCCCCCCCCCCACTCCCTCCTTCCACGATTCCCCTTCCCTTCTCCCTCCTCCCCCTCCTCCTCTCTGTCTCTCTCTCCCTCTCTCTCTCTCGCTCGCTCGCTCTAGCCCTGTCTCTTTGCGATACACAATACTGACTATGTTCTGAAATCTGCTACGGAGGAAATTTTGTGTTTTACAGCTCGTGTTCAACGTGAGGGACCCCGCTGTTTTCATAGGATAGATATCACACATGCCTGAAGCAACGTACCCTCATCAGTCAGCTCAACGTATCAGTCACAGGGCGAAAGCACCAAACCATGGGTGCGAATGGTGTTATTCTGTGATGCACGCAGTTGATATCCTGTCCGCTATTCTGACGTGTTAGTACTTCAGATCAAATATTTGACATTCTAGATCTAGGCTATAGGCCCTATACTTGTCTTATACACCGAGAAAAGGTAACTATAACTGAAGAACAGACGTTATCTTCCCTGATTTTTTTAAAAAACTCATCCCTGATTTTTTTTTTTTTTTAACTCTTCCCTGATTTTTTTTTTTCCCAGATCAAATATTTGACTCTCTGGATCTATCTGCTTGCCCTAAACACTGAGAAAAGGTAACTCCAACTTAAAACGGGCATTCTCTTCCCTGATATTCTCTCTCTCTCTCTCTCTTCTTTTTAACAGATCTATTAATAAGCTCTGCTCTTTCTTTGCAACGGATGCCACACTAACCGCTCCTTCTCTCAACTGAAAAAAAAAGTGCTTCCAGTTCACTCAGACCATGGGACAACGTCGTCGCCAATCCCTCCTCCCACTCCGCCACCCCCCACCCCAACCCCCCCCCCCCCCCCTCCACGCAACCCCCCCCCCCCCACCCCCCTCCCTACCACCCACACCTATTCCAGCTTTCCTCAAAAAAAAAAAAAAAGAGAAAAGAATTCAAAGTAGCAACAACCTGTCTTGGCTCCATGTATCAACCCCTGATATACACCATTCGTCATTAAAAAAAAAAAAAAAAAAAAAAAAAAAAAAAAAAAAAAAGAAGAAGAAGAAGAGAAGAAATCTACTTCTTCCCTTTGCTATGTCCGTCTGTTTGATAAACCTTTACTTTTCCTTTCTTTCCTTTTTTTTTTTTTTCTCTTCACTTCCTCTCAAACCGTTTTGGGCCATATAGCCGTTAGTGCTGGCTATTCTGGTAAAATAAAACATCGGGCATCATCCGCGACCCATATTGAACATACTTACAGAATTTCAGCAAGATCGGCGCAGAA
>JADBJO010001796.1:27821-55321 GCA_016801955.1 Conus betulinus | reverse complement strand
GGGTGAGGGGGTGGGAGGGGGGGGGTGGGTGGGGTGGGGGTGGGTAGTAGTGGTGGTGGAGCAGGGAGGGAGGAGGGGGGGGGGTGGGGGGGGGGGGGGGGAGGGAGTCAAACAGACATTCAGCTCTTGTTTTGGCATATACGAATTCAAAACAACAGCTGCTCTCTAGCAGTTAAGGTTCTGGTGTGGATTCAAATCGAAGAGTAGATTTGGGACATAAAAAAAAAAAAAAAAAAAAAAAAAAGAAAAAAGGACAAAAAACTTTTTACACTGACACTGATGGCCATTTTTTTTCCTCTAAACTTTTCTTGAAATCTCTAAAGAAAGAACTCAAGACAAGGATGGTTTCCAGAGGCAGGGCAAAAATGAAAACATGAAAGTAAAAATGGACTTACGGAGACGCGAAACAAAGGAAGAAGCAAGTTACAGAACAGATGTACTGGGCCTTCTTCAGGCAGGACAGCAACATTCAGCACAACGGAAACAAATCTCATCTCGAAGAGATAACTGACGGTTTGTCCTTTGTTTCCATTGGGGAGGGGGTATCTTCTCTGAGAGAGAGAGAGAGAGAGAGAGAGAGAGAGAGGAGAGAGAGAGAGAGAGAGAGAGAGAGAGAGCGTGTGTGCGTGTACGCGTATGCGTGCTTGTACGTATGGTCACAGGCCCATTTCTTTCAACATCGGATTTTTTTTAATTAATGCATCTGCTCTTTTATGCATGGTTACGAAACTGTTACATTCCTTTAACTGTGTGGGTGATTGCTCTAAGGGCTAAGGGTTTGTGCGTGCGCGCGCGCACTTGTGTGTGTGTGTGTGTGTGTGTGTGTGTGTGTGTGTGTGTGTGTGTGTGTGTGTGTGTGTGTTTCTTTTGTTCGTTTTCTTGGCAGTGTGTAACCTACAGATTATTGTAGTGAAATTAAACATTCGTCTTTTTTTTTCTTTGAATCTACTGTCTGTGTGTTTCGTGACCGTAAGAGCATAAGACTGAATTTTGCTGTTGTTCGAATGTCTGTCGTGTCGTCAGCTGCAAAAGTTTTAAATGTATCAAGATGTATTATCGTTGACCTGTGAGTGTCTTTGTTTCGTGTCTTTGGAAAGCGGGTTTTGCACATGTACATGATTATTTTATACACGTTTCCCTTTATGTTGTCGAATTCACAGCTCTTCAGTATGAAATAAACTCAAAAAAAAAAAAAAAAAAAGATTATTTTGATTCTTGTACACAGCGGCACAGCTACCAGAGAGAAAAAAAAAGTAAAGCTATTTTAGATTCTTTTACTTCATGCAAATTTCATCGTCAACATGAAAGCCATAGCATCATTATCAAGTCTAATATATGTGAATTAAAATGCAGTGGCCTTTTCAAAACAGAGCAGTCTTGATGGCAAGAATCAAACGTTCTTTCGTCCTGACAAAGTCAGTAAAGGGTGGTGGTACAGGCGTCCGTTACCGCACCGATTCCCATGAGGAAGTATAGGAGGCTGGAGAGGACCCACCTTTTGCATCCAGCACCCCCCCCCCCCCCCCCCCCCCCCCTCCCCCGTCTCAAGCTCTGACCCGGACCCTGTATGGTGAGAAGAGTGAGGGTTAGGACCCACAAACAGCTGAAGAAGACATCCCCGAGGGAAAGTTAACGAGGAGGCAGGTAGCAAGGGAACCCGCCGGACGGAGACAGGGAGGAGAGGCCGCACACCACAATGAGGGATTTTGCACTACAGCACTACATCATCCATGTCAGCGTTTTATTGAGGCCCACCCAGAAATTGAGCCGGCGTTTTGCTGTTAAACTGATCATTGATCAAAAGAACAACTCCCCACTCAATTATTTCCTTCATTTTTGTTTCTTATTCTTTGTTTTTTTGTTGTTTGTTTGTTTGTTTGGGGTGTGTGGGGGGGGGGGGGGGGGGGGGGGTGGGGGGCGGAGATGGGGGGGGGGGGGGGGGGGGGGGGGGGGGGTAATACCCTTCTCCTTAGTTGACGTTACATTTCAGGCTTTTGCACTCACCCGTAACCCTATCTTTGTGCCAGCTGGAAATGCCCAAACAGTCCCATTCCTTTGATTTTGATTAGTCTGCTTGGAACCAGCTGGCTTGTATCTTGAGGGTCATGTGAAAGAACGTGGGGGAAAGCGTTGCTGCATGTAGCCCCAGTCTTTCTCTTTCAGCAAAGTCCTCCTCTCCACTTGCGCTCCTCTGATCAATGCATTTTCAACGTACTCACATGTGCAGTTAAAATGATCAATGCATTTTCAATGTGCTCACACATGCAGTCAAATGCACTCTGGTGTGGCCGTAATGCTCAACAGTCTGCTGATCTGTGGCTGTTTCTGGATGCCTTTCTTCAGACCGCACACATAGTTTTTCCTACTAGCCGTGTGATGGTGAGCTGATGGCGACCAACAAGATCTGCATCTTGGTAATGTGTGTAAATATCACCTTGCTTACTTTTCACTGCATCTTTCATGGATTGGTCTGCAGTCTTGGTGACACACTTTACAAGTTTTTCAAAAGATGGAACTCCTTTTGAAGTTTTCTCTTTGAGTTTCTTTTTGAAAAAACAAAACAAAAAAACAGCTGTCTTTTGGCAGCAATGGTCCAGACGTAGTGGCAGCAGTCCTCTTGGGTTTGGATGGTCCTGCAACCTCTTCACTATCTGCATGGATTTTCCTTGTCCTGGCAAATTTCACACTGGTGAAGTGTGCGTAACAGCTTCTGTGATGACCATGGTGCGCGAAGTCCACGTCTGTGGTATACATTCACAAATGTGTCTGGCAGCATCAGAAACCCGTCTCAAATGGAGGGGAATTTTCAATAGTTCTTCTACACCAGTCCGTCCGTGGCGAAGTGGTTAGCGTCGCAGACTCCCGGCTGGGAGGTCGTAGGTTCGAATCCCATCAGAAGTCATGTGGGTTTTTTTCTGCCCCGACCGGCTCCTACCCAGAGTTGAGTTGCTGCGGACTCAGTTGGGAAGACTGGGACCACACAGTCGAGTTTCATCCACTTAATGGATGCGTTTCTGAGAGTGTTGCTCAAATTTCCTGACCAACACTGCAGGTGCCTGTATCTCTCGGGCCTGGTTGACGCCGGGATATATTATGAAAGGAAGCGTAGAGTACAGCCCTGTCATGTAGTCTCAGACCGAAATGGAAATCCGTAGCATCATCTTAATCATCCTCATTCTCATCGATCAGCATGAAAAAAAAAAAAAAGTTCTTCTACTTTCTTGAGTAAACGGTGTAACAGTTTTTATTTTTTCTGTTGTTTTTTGAAGTGAAAAATACAAGGTCGCACATCACTTGAACGATTTCTTTTGTGCTTTGGTGTGCTTTTAAAAGCAATTGGTTGTTCATCTGCCATGCTGTAAAGCTAGATTCATTGAGCAGATCTGTCCCACCGAGAGAGTGGCTCACTCTTAATGATTGTGTGGGTCAGCATGTCCAGAATTCCCCATTTCCAGTTACTTCAAACAAACATTGCGGTACCGAGCACGCCTCTTACCGGTTGACGTTGTCAAACAACCTGCTAGGAATAATAGTGGAGGAGGACAAGAAAGTGAACTGAACAAGGGATCCTAGACGTGGCTGCCGAGTGACCATGAAAGAATGATGCCAGAGCGTCTTGAGCAACATCATCAGAAAAGCGCACCTTGCACTGAGAGAGCAAGCGTTGCCTGCTATGCTTCACACAACATGGCCTCAGAAGAGGCAAAAGAAAAAAAGCGCGGCTACTGCCCTATCACCGGTGAGGCAAAGTGCGCTGTATCTATCGAGTGCCCGCCTTGAAAAGATAACAGAAACAATACAGGCGCAAACTAGATGGAACTGGTCAGGGGATGGGCAGGCAAGGTCTGGCAGACGCGCGCGCGCGCGCGCGTGTGTGTGTGTGTGTGTGTGTGATAGATCTATATCTATAGCTCTCAGGGCCGGATCTAGGTGTGTGTGTGTGTGTGTGTGGGGGGGGGGGGGTTGGGGTCTGCAGGCCCCCCTTCTCTCCCCCCCCCCCCCCCCCAAAAAAAAAAAAAAAAAAAAATTCCATATATACGATATAGCTGAACAATTAAGTAGTGGGGGAAAACAAGTGCAGGTTAACAGTTCTTCCATCATCACAGTAATGATTTGGCAAAGGTTTGAATTGAGAGAAAAAAAAAATTAAATGAAGTAAATGGGAAAATGTATATCATAAATATGAAAGCCCTTTCACACTAGCCTTTCCCTTTCATATATATATATATATATATATATATATATATATATATATATATATTCCCTCCAAATTTGACTGTTGTTTTTTTTTGTTGTTGTTTTTTTAAAGTGTTTTTTAAGTTCACTGTCCTTCATTTTATTGGCTCTTTTCCTTCCTGTTGCGTAAAAAGTCACAGACAAGTGACGTCATCGATCTTCCCGTCCACGCGCTCACTTTTCAAAATGCCGAAAAGAAAACCCTCTGAGGCCTGCTATTGCCGCAGGAACAAAGAGGCTCCAGCCCTTTTGGAGAACGCCAGGTAAGGAGTATCTTAGTTAATTATGATAATCAATAACCAGATATACGATAATTAAATGGGTATGTGATTGTCAGTTGTGGAGATTCTGGGCATTTCACGTTTGGCACATGAACAGATCTAGACCCCAGCACTAAAAAAAGCAGACGATCGATTTTGTTCAGTGCTAGGACGCGCTGTCGTGACACATCTCGGCAGAACATTACGCCCCAAAAAGTTCCACATCAAAACGGGCTGATCAAAAGCAAGTAACTGTGACTTAATGATTAGGCTATTATCAACTTCAAGCGCTGCAGGGGTAATCCAGGTTTAACATTCTAGAAACTGCAACTGGCTGCGACTACTGAGAACGAGATATTTCAGAATTTCGCGCTTCACCCGGAACGGGGGTGTCGCACGTGCGCCAAAGACGATACTTGCTACTCCCAATTCATGAAAACTTGTTGGCATGGTGAAGGAGGTGGCGGGGGAAGGGGGGGGGAGGGGGGGGGGTGTGGGGAGGGGACGTTTCAGTAAGGAGCAATGTGACCGAAGCTAAATAGCATTCCCCCCCCCCCCCCCCCCCCCCAGAAAAAAGCATAAAATCAGTTGTGTTTTTGTTAGTTTCCTGTCGAACACTGGCTTCATCCATGTGAATTCATTGCATTCTTGTTAGGATCTCAGATTCGAGTCATACTGACAGACTCGACCGCCGACACAGTGTCAATACAGAGTGAGACAGATGCATCTGTGACTAACAAGCCTACTGCAGCTGGAGACTCCAGTTCTTCAGAACCTGGTGAGACCATATTTTTTTAATTTTTTTTTGGGGGGGGGGGGGGGGGGGGGGGGGGGGGGGGGCAAGGGGCAGGGGGGGGAATAAATCGTTCATGAATCTAATGTGTTTAAAAGCTTACTGCAGATGGAGATTCCCATTCTTCAGAACCTGGTGAGACCATATTTTCTTTTTTTTGGGGGGGGGGGGGGGGGGGGGGGGGGGGGGGGGGGGGGGGGGCAATGAAATCATTCATTTATCTAATGTGTTTTTTTCGTTTTCCAGTTGAACACTGACCTAATCCATGTGATAATGCTAAGGAAATGTTCGTTTCAAATGCATCATGTTTGTTTTGAATAGGTCTTGATGGTGATCGAAAGGTGGACAACAGTATCATGGCACCACAGGAAGAACTAGGAAGCTCGAACGACTTCCCTGATGAATTCAAAGGTATTGTATTGATTGCACTGATGTACATTTACATAGCGCACTGTATTCAGACACTTAGTGTTTCGGGGTCGATTAAAACTTGGTAGGTATGACCCTTGGTAGATTATGTCTGTAGAAGTAGTGTAAACATATTCGTGCTGTTCATGTCAAAGTAATGCTCGAAGTAGCCTAACACGTGGTTCGGTATTAGCGCTAAAAAGCGTTGTTAATCGTGTTGAAGAGTTAGGACACATTCATAACCGTCTCACAAACACCGCTGAGTGAGAATGCAAGAGTGAAGGGCTTGTGGCTCATGAAAACTAGTGACTCTAGATACAGGAAGGATATGGAGTCTCACCTGATTCAAAAACTTGGCACCAGAATCCAGCTGGTATCAATGAAAAAGCGTAGCAATTCTCTGTATTTTTTTTCCCCCCTTTTTTCTGTGCTTATTCAGGTGGACAATGACCTATTATTCCCTTTCCCCTTGAATACTTACCTGTGCATGGTTGGTCTGCATCAGTGGCCTCTTCGTGACCATAGAGCCTAGCGCCTACTGGGATGATCGTTTGAGAGCCTATATCTTTTGCCAGGAGTTTCTGAGTAGGGTTAGCTCCCCAGTCTCCTGTCTTTTTGTTTTTTTTTCTATTTCATTTTATTTATTATTATTTTTTTTTTTCTATCCCTCTCCATCCTACCCTCCTTAGCCCCCTTCCCCCCCCCCCCCCCCCCTTTCCCCGCCCCCTCCCCTCCTCTTCTCTTCTTTCTTCCCCTCTTTCCCTTTTTTTTTTTTTCCTCTCCCCCCTTTCTCCCCCCCCTCTCTACCCCCTACCCCCTTTCCTTCTCGCTCCCTTCCTCTGTCCTTGTTCTCTTTCAGTCGTCTCCCCGTAGGGCTCCTTCTTCTTGTGTGTTCCTTCTCTTTACTTTCCTCCTTACTTCCTGTCTCTCCCCTTTTGTTCTGGTCGCCCTCTTAGTAGGACCCTTCTACATGATCTCCTGAGGCTTCTCTTCCTCTTTCTCCCGTTGTCTTTCTCCTTCTCCTCCCCACCCCCTTCCCCTCCCCCCCCCCCTCCCCCCCCCCCCCCCCCCCCCGTTTTTTTTTTTTTTTTTGGGAGTGTTGTTAGCGCCTCTCATCATGACCTCATATCTATCTTTTGCGTTAATGCTCTTATTTTTGCCTTTTTCTGTTGCGCCACCATAGCACCACCTACCTCCCTATTCTTTACCCAAATGTTTTAATGTATGCCTTGTTTGTACATTTACTCATTTACTCTCCATTGTACCCCCCCCCCCCCCCCCCCCCCCCCCCCCCCCCCCCCCCCCCCGTTTTTTTTTTTTTTTTTTTTATAATAGGTATGTGTGTGTGTTGTGTTTGTGTGTGTGCGTATTGGCGTGTGTATGTGTGTGTGTGTGTGTGTGTGTGTCGTGTGCGCGCAAATGCGCACTTGTATGTATGTGTGTGTGTGTTTGTGTGTGTGTGTGTGTGTGGGGGGTGTGTGTGTGTGTGGTTGTGCCCGCGCAAGTGTGTTGTTGTTGTTTTTTTTTTTTTTTTTTTTTTTTTTTTTGGGGGGGGGGGGGGGGGGGGGGGGGGGGGGGCCCTGCAGCTCCCTAGCTGCGTCTGGCTAGGTTTTTTTTTTCTTGGGGTTCTCCCGTTTTCCCTCTCACCCTTGGTGCTTGGGTAGGGCAACCTACCCTAGGGCCAGACTTGGGTCGGGTGCTTTAGGCGGCTGACCCCCTTCTCTCCCCCCCGTCCCCTTGTCATTTACAATGCTTTTTGGTGCATATTGTATTTCATCTATTGTGTTTTCTCTTGTTCATTTCTTTCATATGCAACACACCCACTACACACACATCCCCCCCTCCCCCCCCCCCTCACTCTCCTTCCCCTCCCTGTCCTCTTCTCTCTCTCCACTCTCCACTCTTCCTCTCTCTTTCATTCTCTCTCTCTCTCTCTCTCTCTCTCTCCTCTCTCTCTCTCTCTCTCTCTCTCTCTCTCTCTCTTTTCCTCCTCCTCGCTTCACTCTACCCTCTTTCCTCGTGCCATCTTCCTCGAACACTACTCACCCTCTCTCCCACTGCCCCTCTTTCAACTTCATTCACCACTTTGGCTTCACAAGGGGAGTATTGCGCATGTTTATGTCTGTACTGTTTTCCTTCACACTTTGTTTTGTGTGCTCTTTTCGCTTTTTCGTCTTGTTCCGGTAACGCTGCAGTTTGTTTCATTTACCGCTGAGTGTGTTTTTATTCTTCAACATGGTTCACAAGGCTATTCTAGCACTAATACCGAACCCCGTCTTACGCTACTTTGGACATAACTTCCACGTGAATAGCGCCCTATGTCTTATTACTTTGTGTGGTTTTTGTCTCTGTTCAGAAACCAAAGTCAGCTCACTTCATGGCACAAGACCTGACACTGGACAGTTTGTGAAACAGGAAGCCCTCACTGGAGGGTGAGGATCTGTACCGTCTCATCACAGAGCATTGGACCCCACCAGAAGACTACCAGTTTCCTTTCACGAAATCAACACATCAGGCAAGACGATGTCAAGCCAAGTGGTTGAAAAACATACCCTTGGCTGGCGTATTCTCCTTCCGAAAATGGCTTGCACTGTAGGCACAGCGCGTTTTTTGCTGGGTCAGAAGGCACCTCATTTGGACAGTTGGTGACTTCTCCATTCAGCAAACGGAAGAAAGCCCTTGACAAGTTCAAAGAACATTTGCAGGAAAGTAGCATCAAGATGCAATGACAAAAAAGTGAGCGTTTTCTGCAAACAATGAGAAAACCAGAAACAGGAGTGGGACAACATGCCGAGTGCACGGTCTGCTGAAAGCGTCACATTCAATCGCAAAGTCCTCACAAGTATCACTGAAACAGATTTGTTGTGTGGGCGCCAGGGATTTGCGTTGCGAGGAACAAGAGATGATGGCGTCTTAAAGGACGAAAACAGAAACAATTTCAACGCCCTACTCCAGTTCCGGATAGACGCAGGAGACCAGGTGCTCAGAGAGCACCTGACATCATGTGATCCAGGTGCCACGTACGTGTCAAAGACAACCCGAACCGGATCATAAACATCATTGAAGAACAGATAAGGGCCAGTCTTCTTGAAGAAATTCGGGAAGCGAAATATTTCAGTGTCTTGGCTGACGACGTAACCAACGTCAGCAATTGGGAACAGTTGTCTATTTTACTACGATTCGTGGATTCCAGTGACAACATCAGAGAAGAATTCTTGAGGTTTGTTGCTTGCCACAGTATCACTGGAGATTCCCTGGCCAACAATATCCTCATGTGTCAGTTGGAATGGGGTCTGGATGTAAAGTTTCTGAGAGGCCAAGGCAATGACGGTGCAGCTAACATGGCCGGTAAATTTCAGGGAGTACAAGCACGTATACGCCAAGCAAATGAGAAAGCATTATACGTGCATTCATGCGTGCTAGCCATTGTCTAAACCTCTGCGTACTGAAAGCCTGCAGCATTCCGCAAATAATGTCTATGTTCAGTGGTTTGAAGGAGGCCTCCCTCTCTTCTCATCATCACCAAAGCGGCAACGCAAGTTTGAAGAGGTGGTTCACAACACCATGTCCAAAGAACAGAGGACTAAACTGGTTGACCTGCAGAGCCAGGTGGCTCTGGGCACATTCGCCGACATGTATCACCCAACATGCGATTGCCTCGGGCAGATGGTGGGGGGGGGACAGACATATGGAATGCCGACACAGTGATGCGCGCTGCTGGACTGATACACACTCTGATAAGCAGCAGCTTCATCATCTCGTTTGGGACCGCCCGAAACGGCCTGTCCTACATAAAAGGACCAACGGTGCAGCTGAAGAAGAAGTCAAATGACATGGCATCAGCCTACGACGAGGTCGCAGAGGTGACCTTGTGTGTAGAAGGACTGTGGAAAACTGCTGATGTAACATTTCATGTCAGGTACTTACAAGCGTCTGATCCTGCCACAGCTGCTGGTGTCACCATCGATGCTCCTCGACAATGCCAACGGCAAACGCTGCGTGATAACCAGCCAGCAGACACGCCAGAAGAGTTTTACAGGGGGTCAGTAGGAATTCCCTTTTTGGACTTTCTTCTGTGTCTTGGACTTGGGCTTCAGCCATGCCCAAGTGGCCGCGGATGGTCTGCCTTCAACGCTTCTGCAATCAGCACAGCCAGACTTCAGTCCTCTCCCATCAGAAGTGGCTGAGTTGGCGAAGCTTTGGGAAGACGACTCGGGAAACACCCACGACATCCCTGCAGAATGGAATCGTTGGGTGAGCAAGTGGCAAAACTGCACAGAAGACATACCAAACACGGCCATCGCAGCTATGAAGGCATGCAACCAGCAGATGTACCCCAACATTCATCAGCTCTTGCGGCTTCTATGCACACTACCCATCACTACAGCAGAGTGCGAGCGCGCAATCTCTCGCCTCAAAACACTGAAGACTTGCTTACGCTCATTGAGCGAGAAATCGCTACCACCCCTTCGCCTGACTGACATTTTTTTCTGCACAGGAAATACCTGCTGCGCGCGCACCTAGCGGGAAAGCCTGGTGCCGCTAGTTCCTTTTGTTTCAAAGCTGCTGGGGTCAGCCAAGTTCACGATAGAGCACTGAAGGTAAGGTATACAACTCGCTACGACATCCCCAGGACTAGGTACAGAACTTATTTCCCTTGGATCATTTTATGGAAAGTGTAGGAATTTTTTATGTTCCCGTCAACCGACAGTGGTTTACACGGCAGAATGTACTGTCTGTCTGTCAGCCAGCCTTGGCTGACGCGGCTGCAAGGGAAAGAAATTCCGTCAGCCACTATTGGCTGACACGGCCGGTAAAGTTTCAAATGTAACTGAGGGCTGAGAATGAAGCAAAATTTAGAAAGAGAGGGGGTTAGTTACCGCCAAGGACATTGACAAACAAAGCACAGGACATGACACAATGCATTTCGACCTCTTGGGTCTTCATCAGACAAAAAACAAATTACATTTAACATTTAGGACAGTACAAACAAAAAAAACGAAGAGTCACTTTATCTTTCCTTGTATTCGGCATCCAAATAAAATGGCTGCCAGACGGAAATGACAGAGGGGATTATGGGAGAGAAAATTGGGGGGGGGGGGGGGGGGGGGGGGGTATCCGATTTATATCAACTCTGCAATACGTTGTATCCGTTCCTGGCTAAAGTTAACGGCAATGGATGATAACAGACTGACACAGAAGTTTTACAAAATTCTATCTTAGATACACGGGGGAGGGGGGGGGGGGGGGGCAATCCCTAATTTTGCATCAAACACACACACACACACACACACACACACACACACACACACACACACACACACACACACACACACATCTACATTGTCAGAGAGAGAGAGACAGAGACAGAGAACGACAGAGAGACTGAACGAGGTAGAGAGACAGAAACAGAAAATTATAGAGAGATTGAGAAAAACAGAGTGAAAGACAGGGTCGAGGGACATATATCAAATAAGACAGAGATACAGACAGAGACTGAAAGAGATAGAAAGACAAAGAGTACAGAAGACAGAAAGAACAGAAACTGGAGGAAAAAGACACCATGAGACAGAGAAGACGGCGACGTCAGGGTCGCTGAAAACCAGGCAAAATATAAATTAACACAAAAACAAGGTGTAAAGTAGGCTGATATAGACTTTATAAACCATTACAAAAAAAAAACAAAAAAAAACAGCGAGGTAAATTTTGATAAAAACATCCTCTGCAGTCATACAATTTGCCGATGCAAATGCACAGAACACAGCTTGAAATTTACACGGACGTGTTTCGCGTTGAATATGAAGGCTGCGTTACTGTACACCAGGTTTTGTGAGTTTGTTTGTATGTCTTTTTTTTTTTTTTTTTTTTTTAGAGACAGAGACTGAAAGACACTGACAATGACATGGAGCGAGAGGTACAAAAACCTTCTCACCACCGAAGTGACGAGTGCAACATAGCAGCGGACGCCAAGGGAGAGGTGGCAGATCTCCTTTGAAGGACACTGATGTGAGAGGTCAGTGTCAGGCGCCGCAGCGATCCTTCCGGCCACATGGGTGACGGCGGGTCGAGCCTGTGTCGCCGGGGGACGGCTCCTGGAGATGTAGAGCGATCGGCGATGGAGCGTTGCCTGTCCGTGAGATCCGTGACCTGGGATACCCGTGTTCTGAGGCCAGGCAGACATAGGGCACTCCTTATGGGGTAGGGCTGAAAAATTGCCCTCTCGGCCCTGTCTGCCTGTACCCGCCGAATATTAGGGTCTCGTGCAGCGCTCCAGCGACTTTCGTCCTGCTCCCTCCTTGAGGCGGCCTCACGCGGCACAAAACCATCGCCACCCAAGCACAAAGAGGGCCGCCTGGTGGTCCTGAAAACAGCCTTTAGTTTCGGCCGACCAACAGCCGAAGTTGAACCGAAGTTCAAGAGAAACCAGAGCTCGGACAGAGAAATACGACGGCTCCACACGCAACTCGCCCACTACTGCCTGCGACAACAGTTGCCACAAAAAATGCAGACCTAGTCTGCATGTGTACCGTGTCCTTAAGGACATGAGGCCAATAAGACGTTAATCTCGCCATCAACTCAACTCAACTCTCACCGCCGACGAATGAAACACAGCATTCAGTGCTCTGAATATACCTACGCCGGAGTGGATTTTGCTCCGATGAAGAAAACTGCACTGCAAGCAGTCAAATGTTTTTTTTTTTTTGTTTTTTTTTTCTTTCCCACCAACCATGCGTAACCCGGTAGCATCATCAGTGATGCTCCTAGTCGCATTACATCTGTGTCCAGAACAACTGCCTCGGAAGCCCAACCTCCGACAGAAACGGACACAGCCATGCCTCCTCTTTCACACACACACACTTCCCATCTGTAGTGGAAGATCATGAACCTGCTAGTGAGACCAAACCCTTGGTCGCTCTTAGGCTTGGTAAAAATCCTAAACACCTTGTTTGCTCCAAACCAAACAAACGCGCAATCCAACGCCACCTGGTAGCTTTCCCTGCTCTGAACCCAACCCTGGTTTTGTCCTCTCACTGTCCTGCTTGGCCCGAAAGACTGGTAAGATTAAACGCACTTTCTCCTTTCAGGCCTCAACATATCTACACCTTCCATTGCGAACTGTGCAGTAGTACAATGTGGATGAGACGTCTCACACATTTGACATGCCTGCCTCTGAACACCTGGCCTTTCCTCCATCACCGTCCTAAACTACTCGCTACTCATTTCAGCCATCCCCAGCACAACATTAGCCATGTCTTTAAGTCACGGCGCTTTGGAAATCACAGAGAAACACGACTTGGAGTGCGCCATGCAGGTATCCCATATCTCACTGCCAGATTAGGGATCCTTTACCCACTCGGCATCAACAACCAACAATAGCATGCCTATCCATACCCACAGCACTGCTTGATGCTAGTGGCAAGAGAAGTAAAAGGCGAGGGAAGTAAAAGAAACAGTCGCAGAACCAATGTCAAATCTAACAGTATGGCTTTTTTTTTTTTTCCTTCAAGCTCTTCTGTGGTTGTTGAAGGGTCAGAGAAAGTTATTTGTTTTCGTGCACCAAGTCACAGGGCGTCACAACCGTTGTCAATTTTTTTTTTCTCGCACGTAAGATAGCCTTAAGAGAGTTGAACGAACTCTCTAGCTAATTCTCGGCTATTTTTAGCTCCTCTCGCCGCTGACGCTCGCTGATGCCACTATTCCACAGAGGCTACGAATCCTACGAATGGCCAGGAATGGATCAACTCCGGGATTCTTAGTTAAATCGTAATAAGTTCCTGAAGTTCGTAACTGATTCACATTTGTTCTTAGTCAGTTCTTGCAATTCTTGAGCATTCTGGAATTCGGGGCAAAAGTTTTGTGCTGTTCAAAATTTTGGCCACGAACTCCCGAATAAAAAAAATCTTAGTCAATTCTCAATAAAATCGTAGTGATTTCTTATGTATCGTAACTGAGTCCTAATCGATTCGTAAGCATTCCTATGTATTCTTAACTCATTCTGGGAGTCGTGAAGCGGTGTCTTGACAACGAATCGGCTACGAATCTGTCAAGAATGCCACGAATGCACGCCGAAGCGTCAAAGAAAACAATTAAGAACTGTCTACGAATGTTCGATAGGGTAGAATCAGGTACGAATTTTCAGCAATGTCCATGAACCATGAACCAATCAGAAATGAGATCTAAATCCAGTCGACATGGGTATATAATGGTCTGACCCACCACCTGGGAGCCCTTCCCCTTCTTCGAACCAGTCTTCTTCTATTCATCATCAGCTGCTGTTCATACCCCAGTTCCAGGGCCAGAGCAATAGCTGCTCTACGTTGGCAATCCATTTTGGAACTGATGCCCCAGCAGGGATGAGGGCTTTTTATACTGTATTGAGGGAAACTTCCACGAATTTTCAAGAACAGTCACGATTTAAATTATAACCGTACCAAATTCGTGATGCCTTCGGAAGATTCGTAGCTTATTCTTGTCTGAATCTTAACATTCTTTAAGTATTCCTAAACGATTCTTGCAAATCGTACTTATTTCTGGGCAATCTTCATGTGGTTCCCGCCGATTGAGCAGAAAAACTCACGAATATTCCTAAGTCTATCTTACCAAATTCGTAACCGATTCGTACAGCGTCAAGATTTTGAACAGAAATTTACAAAAATCCACGATTCCTTACGATTTCTAAAATTTATCAATTCGTAGCGATTCGTTGGACTCGTAGCTTGTGTGGAATAGTGGTATAAGCAAGCGAGAATTCTGATCGCCTCGCTTCTATGAAAGGCGTCTCAGATATCACAGTTCATCTGTTGTTTTGGTGACAAAAATGGCGGTGTACGATTGTTGTTGAACTGCGCCGGAGACTTCCAATATTGCGACAGACTACTGACATTCTCTCGAGAGATTAGGTGATGTTGACCTCAAAACAATTACAAATATAAAAAAGAAAGTAATGACAGAGAACAGAAATTCTATACAAGCGGGAAGGCATAGACGTAACAGCTTCAACTGCTGTAACACGCAGACCGCCACCAGGGGAGTGGTGTTTTATGCATTTTTGTCTATTGTTTGAATGTAAAAAAAAAAAAGAAGAAAAAAAAAAAAAAAAACAACAACCCAATACACCCAAAGATGCGGGTGGGGCCCAGCTAAGTACTGTCCTGAAATGCCAGACGAACCAGTTTTGTCTATTTGTTGGTAATATCTGAACGACAAACTTCGTGTCGGAAACGTACTCGTGTGTTCTGAGCTATTATAAAAGATCTGCGTTACTCTGTAACTTTGTTCAGTGTGTTTATTCGTATGTGAATTGCCGTGACAAGCCGGGCAACCTCCCCTGTCCCTTTAGGCAGCCTACGTATGAAAAGGGTCTTGCATGAGGTCTCTACTTGAGCTAGGGCTGAATGGAAGGGGTTTGGGTGACTGTTCGCGCCGCTTCTTTGATTAAGACTACACAGACACTTGCTGATGTCTTTGCTTCTCTCCCCCCCCCCCCCCTTCCCCTCCCAATTGAGAATATTTTGTGTCGTTGTGTAGCGTGTCAGTCTGAATGGGAGAGACCGGAGTCTCGAACAAAGCACGGGCCCACGTACATGCTCCTGTACTGATTTATCCTTCCAGCAGGTGTCGTTCTTTGTTTGGACTGCCTGTTCACATTTTAGGTCACTTCTTCAACATCACGACAGATCTCACCGTTGTCAAAGTCGGGTTGCTCTTTCCCTTAAGTGGGGACAGGTGGGAGAGGTGGGAGTGTGTGTGTGTGTGTGTGTGTGTGTGTGTGTGTGTGTGTGTGTGTGGAGGGGGGGGGGGGGGGGGGGGGGGGGGGGGGGGGTGACACTGCTGCACAGTGCGGAGCCACGCATGGTTCGTTTTTCTACGTGCGCATATGTTTGTTTCTCTTTTCGAAGGAGGAATTTTTTTTTTTTTTTTTTTTAAATCATGCACAAAATTTGTCAGGGGCAACAACAAGGTTGTCGTGGGTTCTTTTACGGTGCGCGAAATGCATAGTGCACGTAGAACCTCGACCTATGATCTCATCTGAAAAGACTTAACACCCAGACCGCCACATAGTAGACTTGGGAAGATTTATCTCTATATCTGAGTAAAAGGTTCACCCGTGAGGTCATCCAACACACTCTTAATTCTTTATTACTTTGTACATTTCAGCCAATGTCTGTAGCACAATTCTTGAATGAAGAGAACACAAACAAAACGCGCAAAAAACACTCATTGTAATACGATTCTGAAGAAAAACGAATGCAGTTTTGTACAAAATCAATGGCAGCCTTCTTGCTGTGTGGCGGAAGAATTTACTGTTCTGCAAATCTGGAATATTTTGCGCCTTTTCTTTCATGAAACTGAAAATTCAATGAAAAGTTGTTTTTTCTTTTCACTCCTTGTCAAATTTTGCTTCAATGGTTTATAGCTACACTGTATATAGCTAGCAAGGTGAACTGATAAATATTTTCTGTGTTAAGACCTACTGTACTCATTAGCTCTTGTCTCGAAAATTCATTGATATATACATACACAGCTAGAAAAAAAAGACAAGATGCAAAGCACATAAACGTACTCCCAGTTTATCTTGAATACGCGTGAGATATTCCATAAAGAGGAAAAAACCTTTTTGGGCCGTTATAGCCGTTAGTAACGGCTATTCTGGTAAACATCGGCCATCATCTGTGACCCATAATGAACATACCTACAAATTTTCAGAAAGATAGGCCAAGTACTTTCTAAGATATTCCATAAAGAAGAACAATAGTTACGGGCCGTTATAGCCGTTAGTAACGGTTATAACGGTAAATAATACATCAGGCATCATCCGTGACCCATAATGACCATACCTACAAATTTTCAGAAAGATCGGCCTAGTACTTTCTGAGATATTCTATAAAGAGGAAAACCCGTTATGGGCCGTTATTGCCGTTAGTAACACCTATAACGGTAAAATAACACATCGGGCATCATCCATGATCCATAATAAACATGCCTAGAAATTTTCAGAAAGATCGGCCTAGTACTTTCTGAGATATTTCATAAAGAAGGAAAACCGTTATGGGCCCGTTATAGCCGTTAGTAACGGATATAATGGTAAAATAAAACATCGGGCATGATCCGTGACCCATAATGAACATACCTTCAAATTTTCAGAAAAATATGCCCTGTAGTTTTGTCTGGAGCGAGTGGAACACATTTTGACCACACACACACACACACAACACACAACACACACAGCATTTTCTTCGTTCCCATTGTAAAGTACTCCCTGTTCTATAAGAACTGGGGTACACAAAATGAATATGACATTTTGAAATGAATGGTTCAAACAAAATGTCAGCAAAAGCTTTTCGTCACAAAAATCACACATTACAAAGATTTTTGACTGAAAGTTTTGTTGTTTTTTTTTTTTCGGTGCACCATGTTTTTAAGTTAAAAAACAAACAAATGACCAAGTGCCTATCCAGAACGTGACTCAAACGGTGACACACACTCTCTCTCTCTCTCTGTGAGCAGGTGCAAGTATACATGCAAAGCGTGACTCTCTCTCTCTCTCTCTCTCTCTCTCTCTCTCTCTCTCTCTCTCTCTCTCTCTCTCTCTCTATGACAATCACATCGGTGTTCGATGTTGTGTTTTACTGTTTCCGTGATTTGGTTTCCTCATGGCGATGTTGTTTTTCTGACATTCATTGTTTGTGTGTATTCTTTGACTTTCATTTTCGAATAGCCCCACCTCCACCGTAACCCCTGCTGAAGAATGGGCTTTGTAAGCTTACCTCATTAATCATTCGTTCGTTCATTCGTTTGTTCTCTGTTCTCTCTCTCTCTCTCTCTCTCTGAAATTAATGAGTCAGCCTTCCCCGAAGTTGGAGTATGGCTGCCATAACGGCGGGATAATAATAATGAAAAAAAAAAACCACGGTCATACGCACAGAGTTCCACTTCCTTTGTTGGGTATATGGGATTAATCCTTGCTTGTCTATACAGAGAGTGTCCGCAGGAGCATCGGTGCGTACGCAGAGAAGAAAGAAAAAAGAAAGAAGAAAAAGAGTCGGTCAAGATGGCGACACTCGAAATCACCACGTCAATGATGAAAAGGAAAACAAACGAAAGTGATATTTTCGAGAATCTGCTTTAGTTCTGTCGTAAATAATTGCCCTTTGTGAGTGAATTGGTGCTATTCCTGTCATGAAATCTCAACAACAACAAAAAATGTATTCTATATATTTGGGGATAGCTGAAAATGCCATTTTCTTTTTCGATCCTCAAAGGAATGATCAAGTCAGAGTTCATTCACACTCTCTCTCTCTCACACACACACGCACGCACGCACGCACGCACGCACACACACACACACACACACACACACACACACACACACACACACATCAAGAGAGGAAGAACTGAAGTGTACCATCGCTGTTGTGCCGATGCGCCAGCAACAGCGAACGGTACGGATCACCCTCATCAACCTCACAACTACTCACTACTCCCCTCACCATTACCATCACCGGCAACACTCATTACTCACCGCCACTCTTTAGCACCCAGTACTCGCCAACAACAGAAGCAGCGCTTAATTTAAACGAGCATCACCAACAAAGCCACAGACAACTAAAAACGGCCTCAAGCAAGCAATGTTTCTTTATAGAGTGGGGAAAGGCAGTTAACATCCGTGTAACGATCCATTTGAACTCCCCTCCACTTTTTAACTCCCCGGGAGTTAGAATTAGCACGTGCCAATATTTACTCCCCGGGAGTTAAAAAAAAACACAACCACGCCAGAATGACACACCCCCCCCCCCCCCCCCCCCCCCTCCCCCGTTTTGGATTAATTCCCCAACCCCAAAACGCTCAGTTTTGTGTGTTAGTCACGATATGAGAAATAAACATTTAATACACACCCCCCCTCCTCTCCCTCCCTCCCCCTCTCTCTGTCTGTCTGTCTGTCTCTCTCTGTCTGTCTGTCTGTCTGTCTCTCTCTCTCTCTCTCTCTCTCTCTCTCTCTCTCTCTCTCTCCCACACACACACTTTCTTTCAGTCCTTCACTCACTCTCCTTGCTTGTCTGTCTGCCTTTTTGCTTGTGTGTCTGTTTGTCTCTCTTAATTATCTCCCTCTCTCTTTGCTTGTCTCTCTGTCTGCCTGTCTATTTGTTTATCTATCTCAGCGTGTCTGTCTCTAGCATCTCCCCCACTCTCCGTCTCTCTGTGTCTGTCTGTCTGTTTTTCTTTCTTTCTTATACCCCCCCCCCCCCTCTCCTTTCTCTCTTCTCTCTCTTTCTCTCTCTCTCTCCCCCCCCCCCCCCCTCCTCTCTCTCCTTCTCTCTCTCTCCTCCCCCTCTCTCTCTGCATGCTTCTAGTCAGCTTTGTTTACTATTATTAGCGTTTATCAAAGACAGATTGGATTAATAGGCTTTTATGTTAGCCTAAGATCTTTATCCTTGTCAAATAAAGTTTTCATGTGTCAAGTGTCTCTCTGCAGTGTGTGTGTGTTGGGGGGGGGGGGTGTGTGCAGTCCTAGCATAAGGCCAGAATGACTCCCCCTTCTATTTTTTAGTTCCCCGAGAGTCAATAAGGATCAACATTTCTTGATCGAAGGTAACTCCCCGGGAGTTAGTTTAGACACGTACGTATTTTAACTCTACCCCATGGAGCGGAGGGGGTGTGTGTGTGTGTGTGTGTGTGTGTGTGTGTGTGTGTGTGTGTGTTAAAATACGCACGTGCCTAAACTAACTCTCCGGGAGTTAATTTCGATCAAGAAGTGTTGATCCAGATTGACTCCCAGGGAGTTAAAATATACAAGGGAGTCGTTCTGGGCCTTATGCAAGGAATGATTCCCCCCCCCCCCCCCCCCCCCCCCCCTGCACCAAGAATATTGGCTGCATGTATGAAAAATGAATATTGATTATTTTTTGTCTTGTATATATATACCAAATCTCTGTGTGTGCATGCGCGCGCGCGCTCGTCGTGTGTGTGTGTGTGTGTGTGTGTGTGTGTGTGTGTGTGTGTCTGTCTGTCTGTGTCTGTGTACCTTATGCACGGCCACAGTTCTCAACCGATCAACACCAAATTTGGCATCAAGCATCCTTGGCACCCTGGGAAGGTCATGGCGTCTTTACTTTTTAAATAGCCGTCCACCAATGAGCGCGAAGCGCGACTCGAAGGGCGAAGCGCTGAGTACGGCCACAGTTTCTCAGCAGATCGACTTCAAATTTGGTATCATGCATCTTTGGCACCCTCGGAAGGTCATGGCGTCCTTACTTTTTGTATAAACCTCCACCAAGGGGTCGAAGCGCGAAGCGCTGAGTCGGTCAAAGTGCGGGGGGTCGAAGCGTGTGAGCGCTAGTGTGATATAAGTTTAAAATAGAGACAAACAGTACCTTCACCTTCTGGAAATCATATTTAAGAACCTGTTATGAGAAAGGTGGGAGAGAGGGAGATCTAAAGTCACGCACGCTCTACACGTTAAAACCCTTTGTATGCAATATCAGGCCTACAGGGTCAATAATTTAAAAGGCAATAAAGATGCAATGAAGCGTCATTGCTGCTCCTTTACTTACTGCCTAGGTGTGTCATGCTGCCGTTTTTTGCAGCTTGAAAACCCTTTCGTGGTGAGAAACTGTTAGCAATAGACCCATAAGACCTGATGTTTTTGTGATCTGCTTCATAGGGTAGAATTAATGCAGTACGACATGTTGCAAGGGCTGTCCTCCAGAGTTGGAATGTGGCTGCCAATGGGAGCAAAGATTTCTCTTTCCTTAGTAGATTTTTTTTTTCTTGTTATTAACAATGTTTGGATAGTTCTGATGACTTTTTGTTTGTGGCAACAAACCTTTAACTCACTTTGTCAGTTGGTAAGTCGGTCAGCTGGCTGGCCCAAAATTATCGCACATATAATATGGAAAAAATCCTACTGAATTAATATATAAAAGACGAATGTGTCAGGAACACTTTCAATCGCTAATAACTCGCTGTTTCTGCATGGATATGTGTCGTTTTCTTTTTTTTTTTTTTTGTTGTTGTTGTTGTTGTTGCAATGGACTCATTGGAAAACCGAATTTACGAAAATGAAACACTCGTGTCGGTAGCGCGCATGCACGCGCGTGAGCGCCTGGAAAATATTGAAATTGGCGGTTTTTCGCGAATCCCTCAGGTGCTCTGAGTCGATTCGCGTCGGATTTGTTGAAAGAGACTCCTTGGGGTGTTGCACGAACATTGCAGTCAGTAGGCCTAGCGCACATGCGCGCAAAGCCTGCGACGTGCACAAAGCGCGCAAAATAAGCAGGGGTCCCAAAATCAGCGGTTTTTTTTTGTTGTTGTTTGTTTTTTTTGTTTTTTTTTAGATAACTCGGGTATTTCTGCGTCAGTCGATTCACGTTGGCTTTGTTGCAATAGATTCCTTGGGAAGTTGCGCGAACATTGTGGCTGGTAGCGCGCATGCCTACAAAGTGCGCAACATGCACGAAGCGCACAAAGTAGGCGCGAGAGGTGGTTGTGTGTGTGTGTGTGTGTGTGTGTGTGTGTGTGTGTGTGTGTTTTTAAGTGTTTGTGGGTGTGTATGTGCGCGCACCGCGCTTGAGTATGCTCGCTTGTGTGCTTCAGCACTTATGTGTATCTATATACGTGAGCGTATGTTTGCAAATAAGTGGTTCAACTGTATAAGTATGTCTCCGGGCTTATGATTATAATCGCAAACATCGTGTGTATGGATGTTCCTCAGGCAATTTTTACCAGTCGCGAAGCTGGGGCGGGGGGTGGGGGGGGGGGGGGGGGGGTATTCTTCTGGGCATGTGCCTATTTTAACTCCTCAGGAATTAAATGGCACAGTCCGAATATGACCCCCCACTTCCCCTTTATTTATTGAGATTTTATAGTGTCAGATTTTCAGAGTGCTGAGTGAAATTTGCTTTGTAAGGCATCTCTAATACAAGTTTCAAATCATGTTTCTCTCAATCATTCTACAATTTGAAAATGGGGCGGGGAGACAAGAGGGGGGGGGGGGGGGGGGGGGGGGGGGGGGGGGACATTCTTTGCACATGCCTAATTTAACTCCCTGGGGGTTAAAATGGTACTGCCACCCCCCCCCCCCCCCCCCACCCCCCTTTTCAGATTATTTCAGATTTTTTTCCTGGGTGAAATTCGCATTCTAAGGCAACGCTAATACAAGCATCAAAACATATATTTCTATCACTCATTTTATAATTTGAAAACGGGTGGGGAGGGGAGGGGGTCATTCTGGGCACGTGCCTATTTTAACTCCCCGGGAGTCAAAATGGTACAAGCCGAAAATGATCCCCCCCCCCCCCCCCCCCCCCCCCAACCACCCACCTTTATTCCTTGAGATTTTATAGTGTCAGATTATCAGAGTGCTGAATGAAATTAGCTTTGTAAAGCATCACTAATGCAAGTTTCAAAACATTTTTCTCTAAATAATTCTACAATTTGAAAATGGAGCTGGGGGGGGGGGGGGGGGGGGGATGTCATTCTGGGCATGTGCCTATTTTAACTCCCCGGAGTGGAAATGGCACAGGCTGAATATGGCCCACCCCCCCCACCCCCACCCCTCCCACTTCCCCTTTATTTACTGAGATTTTCTAGTGTTAGATTTTCAGAGTACTGAGTGAAATTTGCTTTGTAAGGCATCTCTAATACAAGTTTCAAAACATATTCCTCTCAATCATTCTACAATTTGAAAATGGGGCGGGGAGACAAGAGGGGGTGTGGGGAGTGGGGTCATTCTGTGCACGTGCCTATTTTAACACTCCCCCGGGATTAAAATGATACTGCCCGAAAATGCCCCCCCCCCCCCCCCCCCCCCCCCCCCCTTTTTTTAGATTATTTCAGATTTTTTTCCTGGGTGAAATTCGCATTCCAAGACAACGCTAATACAAGCATCAAAACATATTTTCTTTCACTCATTTTTATAATTTGAAAACGGGGTGGGGAGGGGAGGGGGTCATTCTGGGCACGTGCCTATTTAACTCCTCGGGAGTCAAAATGGTAAACCGAAAATGACACCCCCCCCCCCCCCCCAACCCCGTTTATTCAGATTATTTGTAAGGCAATGCTAATACAAGTTTCAAAATGTATTTCTCTCACTCATTGTGTAATTTGAAAACGGGGTGGGAGGGGAGGGGGTCATTCTGGGCACGTCGACCACATGCACGTATACAAACACACTTATGCACACACGCATGCACGAAGCGCGCGCGCGCGCGCGCGCGCGCGCGCGCACACACACACACACACACACACACACAGCAAACAAGGAAAAAGTGCACAAAATCTTGATTCATCATGGTTGTTTGCCGTGCTAGAATGAAAGGAGGGTAGTGACTTCCCATCTCCTAAGCCTTTTATCCTTCGTAAGATTTATATAAAAGACAGACATGTGTGTGGTGTGTGTGTGGTGTGTGGGGGGGGGGGGGGGGGGGGGGGGGGGGGGGGGGGGGGGGGGGGGGGGGGGGGAGGGGGGGAGCATAGACAGCGACAAGAGACGGAGACAACCGGGCAGACAGACAAATAGACCACCAGATGGACAAACAGAGACAGGGAGAAGGAAAAAGTGAGAGGGGGACAGGCAGACAGAGAGAGAGAGAGAGAGGGGGAGGGAGTGAGGGAGTGTACATCAAATGTTTATATTCTCATATTGTGACTAACACATAAAACTGTTTTTGGGGTGGGGAGTTAATCTAAAACGGGAGTGGGGGGGGGGGGGGGGGGGGGGGGGGGGGGGGGGGGGGTTGTCATTCTGGCCGTGGTGGCGTGGTTTGTTTTGAACTCCGGGGAGTTAAAATTGGCACGTGCTAATTCTAACTCCCGGGGAGTTAAAAAGTGGAGGGGAGTTAAAGTGGATCGTTACACCGGTATCCACAACTTGCCGTGCTCCACACGTCACTGACCCGCCAAACGTTGAACTGTGTCACAATATCGCAGTTGACCTCATTTTTTTTTTTATGTCAGTCGGCAGGATTCGTGATCTTCACGTGACTTCCATTTCGTTCGGATGCTTGTGTGCTTGTTTCGTGAGTTTCTTAGTGGTGGCAGTGGTGGCGTTTATCCCCGTTTTCGGATTCGGATGAATTGATCAAAGCGACTGCTATCGAAGGGACAGTTGATTCAGCCACCTGTCATTGACAGGCCGCGCATGCGCCCCAACTGCACATGCAGGGGGGTTGGGGGTGGTGGAGGTAGAGGGGAATGATAGCAGAACATAACTAAGTAAAGACAAAAACAAGAACGATAACTGTTGGAACAACATGGGAACCACGGTAGACAATGATACGCCCCTAACTCCAAACGAATACAACTTTCGCTTCTAATTCGTCTTTGCACACACACACACACACAACACACACACACACACACACGCAAGGAAAAGTGCTCAAAATCTGGATTTATGATGTCCGATGCCTGACAAATAAATATTTAGGTTGAAAAATAGGTCGAAGCGACACAACACCCAGGAATTACTCGCAACATTTCGGTTAATTATAACCTTTTTTCCAGAAACGCTGGCCAACTGAAAAACAAAACAACATAGAATTTATATTTATTCAAGATTATTATTATTTATATTATCATTATTACTATTATTATAGCGACTAGAGCAGGTTTCTGGTTAGTGTGCTATTTATGTGTCCATTATCATTATCATTATTATTGTAATTAAACGGATCGATGCGGATCAGGATGAAGAAGTTACAGGTTTCCATTCAGGCCTGAAACTGCACGACAGGGCTGTACTCTACGCTTTCTTTTATAAGATATCCCGGCGTCAACCAGACCCAAGAGATACAGACACCTGCAGTGTTGGTCAGGAAAATTGAGCAAGACTCTTACAGACGCATCCGTTGAAGTGAATGCAAGCTCGACTATGTGGACCCCAGTCTTAGCAACTGAGCCCAGGGCATAACAAATATTAGGTAAAAAGTTAGTTGGGGCAGAAAAATCCCCACACCCTGAATGGCTCTGATAGGAATCGAACCCACGACCTCCCTGCCAGCAGTTCACAATGCTAACCACTTCACCATGGCAGTTAATATATTACTATTATTATTATCATTATTATTATTATTACCATATTATTATTATCATTAGTAGTGTTATCATTATTATTATTATCATCATCATCATGTGTTATTATTATTATCATTATTAATGCTTACACAGCCTTTTTTTGATCCTGCACATTGCAGAACAGAACACAGAGTGAAACAGAAACAAATAAAGAAAGAAATCGCGGTTGGATTGACTCGAAACGACATCTTTCATCAGACAGGAAACAAATAAGCGGTAAATGACATGCAAGAAGCAAAATTCTGTATACCATTATGAGGCAATGACCAGCCCATTATTTCAAACAAATCCTGCTTCTGGTACTAATCCGTCTAGCACAAATACAAAGTAACAGAGAACAAACGGGACAGAATCTCCAAAAGGATTTTCTACGATTACCCTTTGCTGGGCGAATCGGTGTCGGAAACAACTTTGGGCGTGTAATACAATTATTGTCTCACCATGGGTGCAAGAGTTACCTTTCTTGTTTGTTATCGATTTGCTAAATAGAAGTTTTGTAAATCTTTAAGGGAGGTAATCTGTGTTAGATCCCGCGCTGAGCGAAACGGACCCCGTCGTTTCAAAGAGCAGTTCTTCGTGGTCACACGGATAAAGCGCAAAATTTAATAACGTATAAATTGTAACAATTTTACATCTTGCGCGGGGCAAATTTTAACACTTGTAACACTACATGTTATATGTGTGATCTACCCAGAATGCACAGTTGTTACAACCTGCACACGTGACGCTCGTGAAATACAATTGTTATATTTTGCGCCGTGAATGCATTTGAAAGGGGTCATTAAATTAAAAAAAATGTGCGTGCGTGCGTGTATGTGTGTGTGGTGTGTGTGTGTGGTGTGTTCTCATGCTCAAGTGCTGCTGCCTCTTTGGTTAGAGCACTGGGCTATGTGAATTTCATTGTCCCAGTCTAATCCTGGATGGTGGTAACTGTGAAGCTCATTTTCCGCTGTTGATGTAAACATGATCATCATTCTCATGACACAGAGTGTTAATGAGTAAAGGTTCACCGGTATAAAATAAAGCATGAATCGGATGCAAAGCAATCATTTCTTGCCATTCATAGCATACATTCGTACATTCTCTACTCTCTCTCTCTCTCTCTCTCTCTCTCTCTCTCTCTTCTTCGGATTAAAAAGATATTTGTGTGTGTGTGTGTGCGCGCGTGCATGTGTTGTGTGTGTGTGTGTGTGTGTGTGTGTGTGGTAGGCAATGGAGCTCGGAAACGGAGACAATTGTGACGTTTTTGCATATATCACGTACGCAAAATGTGACAACATTACAGCTGTTACAATCTGCTGCACACAACACGTAACATTGTTACTTTTTGCGCTGTGAATACATTTTCCACTGTTTTAGGGCACGCCGAAAGCAATTTTTGCCCAAGCAGTCTGCTTAAAAGTTCGAACAGAGAGAGAGAATGCCAAAACAAGGCTATTAAAACGGTGCGTCTGTGATGTGCAGACAGTCGACCCCCCCCCCCCCCCCCCCCCCCCCCCCCCCCGGGACTATCCTCACGTGCGCTTCAAATCAAAGATCTGACTTTATACGTCTATTCGTTTGACCCAGAAATTGAGAAACGATAACGGTTTTCAGAGTGGGAAAAAAAAACAAAACGTTTTTATGCTTTTGCTTTTTTTTTTTTTTTTTTTTTTTGTTTTGTGTGCTTATGTCCTTGCGACTGATAGAGAGGGCGGTCGGTGTCAATCCACTGATTCCACCTGACGGGTCGGTATGCAGAACTACCGTGCATACACTGGCAAAAGTTACCGGGTTTTGACCGACCGGGCACGTTTTGAAGCTAAATACGTGTGAATTCTTCACTGGTGCCAGTCGTGCGCAGAAGTTTGGTCCTTAGTCGGAAGCTCTTGTACTCACTCTTCCGAAAAATCAAAACGTGCGGTTGCCGATCGCCACCCAAACTTTGTGTCTCTTGAGTACACACCGGCTCTCTCTCTCTCCTCTCCTCTCTCCTCTCCCTCTCTCTCCTCTCTCTCTCTCTCTCTCTCTTCTCTGCTGCAGTAACTCCCCTCCCTCCTCCCTCTCTCTCCTCTCCTCTCTCTCTCTCTCTCCTCTCTCTCCTCTCTCTTAAAAAGTAGGAATACGGACACTTTCTTTTAACAGCTTGCAATTGTCTTTTCTAACAGAAACAAGTATAGGTTCAATACCCGTGTCAGTGCCAGAATGATATCATTATTTCAACCGTGTATCGTGCCAGCAGGGGCAAAAGCGGAATACTGGGGTGTGGACAGTACAAAGCTGGATTGTCGGTGCAGTTGAATCTGTCAACTGTATTATGTCTTAATGCCAGAATCTGGCATCTTTGCAGAGTTGCATGTCAGGGTCTGTCTCTAGCGACTGTTGTCTGTCCTGAAGAAGAAGAAGAAGAAGAAGACGAAGAAGAAAACAACCGCTCTCTTTAAGCTTTCGACATCACAGCACAGCTGTCTCTTACAACAACAGACGCGAACTATACCAAAATTAATGTGGAATGGATCTCAGTTGTCGAGTTCATATAATCGCGCGCGCGCGCGCGCGCGCGCGCACACACACACACACACACACACACACACACACACACACACACAACACACACACACACCACACACCACACACACACACACACACACACACACACACACACACACACACATACACTCACGCACACGCGCGCAGACACACACACACACACAACCGCACACACACAACACACACATATACACACACACGCC
>JADBJO010001796.1:17821-22821 GCA_016801955.1 Conus betulinus | reverse complement strand
GGAGGGGGCGGGGGGGGGGGGGGGGGGGGGGGGTGGTTGTTGAAGATGGAGTACTTGGAACATGAAATTGAGAAAATATATTACAGATATGAAAAACTCTTCGCTAGCTGCATAAGGGGAACCATCGTAATCCCCTTTGAAGGCAGATACATTTGTATTGCGGAGCAGGCATACAAAAGTTCCCAGTATCTCCATCTTCCCCCCTACGCCCCCCCCCCCCCCCCCCCCCCCCCCCCCCCCACACCTCCTTAAGTCCAAATCTTCGCTATTAGTTCATTACTATGAAGACAGTTGAGTTGTTGGCCTGCGCTTGTTTTTCCCCCCACTATTAGATTGTTTCGTCTTTGTATTTGTCTGACTTATTCAAGTTTAAAAGGCTGTGCAGTCTTGAATAAAAGTTACTCTGTGTTAATATGTATGCGCAATATACGCAAGTAAAATTTGCCGCACAAAGCAGGAAACGCATAAATACGTTTTACGATCCGCACGGTACACAGCACATGCTAAACAGAAATTCTCTCCTCTCTCTCGTCTCTTCTCGCTCTCCTCTCTCTCTCCTTGTCTCTCCGAACTCTCTCTCTCATCTCTCTCTCTCTCTCTCTCTTCTCCTCTCTCTCTCTCTCTCTCTCTCTCTCTCTCTCTCATTGCGCGCGCGCACGCACACTGACTGAAACCAATTCATCGTCAGATTAACTCATATTTGTACTGACATTTCAGAAAACGTTATGAACAATATGTAAGCATTATTCATTTAAAGAAAAGGAACATAATTCACACACACATACACACACACACCACACACACACACACACACACACACACACCACACACACACACACATTCACGCGCGCCCACGCACGGCCCCGCACACACACACACACACACACACACACACACACACACACACCACACACACACACACACACACACACACACACACACACACACATGTACATACCACACACACACACACACACACACACACACACACACACACACACACACACACTTCATACACTAACGCTCATACACACACGCACTCACACACACACACACACCACACACACACACACACACACACAACACACACACACACACATAGCGCTCATACACACACACACCACACACACACACACACACACACACACACACACACTAGCGCTCATACACACACACACACACACACACACACACACACACACCACACACACACACACACACACGCCCGCGCGCGCGCGCGCGCGCGCGCGCGCACACACACATACACACACACACAAACGCACACACACACACACACACACACACACACACACACACACACACACCCACACACACACACACACACATATACACACACATACGCGCGCACGTACGTACACACACACACACACACACACACACACCACACACACACACACACACACACACACACACACACACACATTAACAAATTTGATGAAAAAAAAATTGAAAATGACCGAAAAAAAAGGCATTCTCCCCATTATATTGTCTTGCATCCCCTTGCACTTTGGTTCCAATGTCTCTCTCCCTCAAAGTGTTGACCTCCTTTGAGTCCTTCCCTTTCTTTTATCCTCGCTTTTGTCATGTCAACTCTTCAAACATCAAAGCGCGCGCGCGCGCACACCCACAACACACACACACACACACACACACACCCACACCACACACACACACACACACATACACACAGGCGCGCGCGCGCACACACACACACTCACTCACGCACACCTTACACATACAATTACACACACGCACTCTCTCTCTCTCTCTCTCTCTCTCTCTCTCTCTCTCTCTCCAATGCTGTTATTCTTGGATCGTTTCGCACACAAATAAAAAACAAACAAACAAAACCAAAACAAAACAAAAAAAAACCTGACGTGTCAATAGCACGAGATCGCATTGGTGTGTCATGCAGGGGACGCCACTCCTCGCCCGAAGGATGGAATGTCATGTTCTCGCGAATGAAGTTATTTCCCTTCATTAGTTACAACAACATTTTAGTTAGTTGGTTAGTGTTTATAGGGTCCCAGCGGACTACAAGGAAACAAATCAGGACCTCACAACAACAACAACAACAACAACAAACAAACAAAAGAAAGAAACCATATGCATGTCGCGGAGAGGAAAACAGTCAACTTTTAGACTGGGTCATATGTTTAAAAAAATCATTCGATTGACCATTATATTGTGTAGGCCGACACAATGAGGGAATGTCGATAGAGGATCTTGTGCAACACACAGATGAAACCCAAACCAGAACATAAGGTATCCTCCATCCAACATCTCTATTAGGCTACTTGTTTTGCACTGACTCGCCAGGAATCCAAGGTTCTCAACATGACTTGGACCATCACGACTTTGACGAACAGATGCCTTGGTTTGCCACATCTCATACAGATCTCAGAGATTGATTTCAGATTTTTACTTGATGAGCACTGGCCCATTTGAAGAGGAACGAGAATATTTATCCATATGAAACTTCATGAGATAGATAGATAGATAGATAGATATAGATAGATATCACATTCTTACTTAATGAGGCCACTGGCCCATTCGAATGGGAATAAGTACATTTATACATACTAAACTTAAAAAAATCGAAGAGAGAGAGAGGAGAGAGAGAGAGAGAGAGAGAGAGAGAGAGAGAGAGAGAGAGAGAGAGTTCAGATATCAGATTCTTATTTAATGAGACCACTAGCCCGTTTGAAGGGGAACGACCACATTCATCCACATTAAACTTAAGAAACAAATTTTTTTTTTTTATCGGGAACTAGGAAGAGCAGCTATGACGTCAGTGTTTCTCTACTCTTAAACGCCTAACACAAAACAAACCTAAATCGATAATAACCTTCTAACTACCAGAACTAAAAAATACCTGGAATTGATACATACTTGAGAGAGAGAGAGAGAGAGAGAGAGAGAGAGAGAGAGAGAGAGAGAGAGAGAGAGAGAGTATCTTACTGAGGGTAATGGATATGAAGAGGCTTGCAGCTTTTGTTTTTATACCGTGTCCCTAAGAAGAAAGAAAGAAAGAAAATGAAACGCCGGAAGCGAAGGACTAAATTTAACGGACATACAATGGCAAGAAAATCATAAAAAAAAAAACTGAATACGAAGAAATAATAAATAGTAAAACATTTAAACGTAAACTATCATCAGATAAATATGAATCAACCCATCCTGCATGAAAATTTCACCTGAGACACCAACACCATGATGTTATTGCCAGAGTCAGTGAGAGGTGAAAGAAAAAGATTGGTTCTGAGGCGAAGTGTAAGAACGGTATTTTTATAATAACGAACTTTATTTCTGGGAAATCTCATGTAAAGATAAGGAGGTGTTACTTTGTTCACGATTTAGCTCATGAAAACAGCTTTATTGAGACGAAATTTTGAGTCTAGAAGAGAGAATATCCAATTGCTTAAAAACATATGAAAGAAGAGAAGATTTGAGGGGAGTGACCTTGAGAGATTGCCGATTTAAGCTTTTAAGTGGTTTCTGGCTATTGTCACTCCCTAGTTTCCCAGCCAGTTGATTTACAACTGATGTCTAGCTGAATGTATACATAAAAAATAGCTTTCGGGTCTGCTGATCTAGAAAATGCTGTAGTCTATTGATTTTGAATTTGTTTTCCTGATATTTTTCTGCAAAGTACAGAAGCGCGTTTGGACCAAGAAAGATCATATCAACGTTAGTCCTAACGATTCACAAGAATCATACTTCATTCAGTTATTTAGACATACTTTATTTTTTAACATTTTGTGGGGTTTTTTTTTTTGTTTGTGAAAGTCGATTAGTGAAGGTGGGCAGCCATTTAATTAGCTTTAGTCTATCTGACAAGCAAATTAACATCACTTTGAAAATGAGTGCGCGAAGAGTGGTATAATCAGCACAGAGTTCACATTAAGATGCCAAGTTCGTAAATTGAAAATAAAATAAGGCCTAAAACATATCCTTGGCAGACTCCATATTTGATAGCCATGGGAGGTGATCATACAGATTCTCTGTAAACTAAGTAACTAATTGCCTTCTCTCTCGTTGAAAGAAAGATGATATAATGTTTACAGAGACCTTCCATAACCATCTTTCTCTTCAGATGGTTTTGGTCTACAATGTTTAAAGCTTTTGCACAATCTACAAAAAAAGTGAACCAATGAATAAATGTTAGTGTAATTCCTAAATGAAATTATTCACCATTGTGTGACAAAAATAGATCTCTCTGAACCGATTTTGATTGACATACATTATGAAAATGAGACTGATGACTTTTTTTCAATGACTTTTAAGGGGGCTTTGACAAAGCAGATAGTATTGATAGTGGTCTGTAGTTGGAAGGATCATATGAATCATCAGACTTAAAGGTGGGGAGTATTTTAGCATCTTTAGAGGTTTGTGGACTTCTCTTTTGAAATCTTTTTCAGTACAAAGGGTATAAATGTAGGTTGTACATTCAGAAACGAAAGGTGCAGATACCTTCATAATTTTGCTGTCTAAACCATCTACCACAGGAAATGGACTGCTTTAAAGTGTACGATTCCGTATGTGCCTCATGTACACGAATATACGGAAAATGCAGATTAGAATCTATGCGCTTTGAGTCATAAATGTGTGTCATGAAAATGTGTTATTGATCTCAATAGTTCTTTGAGCAATCGGTGTACAGTGATTATTGGTCATTATTCAGCGGAAACATCATAAGCAGGGGAGTAACTCCAACTGCTGTTTTTTTTTTTATTTTACCAGAAAGTTCATTGAGAGAGAGAGAGAGAGAGAGAGAGAGAGAGAGAGAGAGAGAGAGAGAGAGATATTCGTGATGCGTATGTGTGATTGTGAGAAGAGAGAGAGAGAGAGAGAGAGAGAGAGAGAGAGACAGACAGACAGACAGACAGACCAGAGACAGAGAGAAAAAGAGAAAGAATAAATAAGGGGGGGGGAGTTGATGTCTACGTCTGAAGAGGTAGACTCAGAGAGAGAGAGAG
>JADBJO010001796.1:5000-7500 GCA_016801955.1 Conus betulinus | reverse complement strand
TTGGACGTGTTGTTCTTATTTTCGTCATAGGTGCAAGACTTACCGTACTTGTTCGTTATTCACTCTTTACTCTTCTCTGTCTCATTTCAGATTTCCCGTCATATCAATCAGAGAGGCTCTTTGTTCAGGGAACTCCATTCCTCTTCCTTTTGGCTGCGTACTTCAACCGCCCCCCCCCCCCCCCCCCCCCCAGTCCGAGGCTAGAGCGAAGAAGAGCAGAAGGTGACTGCATGCACCCTTGCCTGACGCCAAGGGATAAGAAACAATTAATCAGCTTAATTAACCAGTCGAGTGCTGTTGTACGCCTTTGGTCCGTCTTGACAAAGACAGGTGTGTTGAGATCCCAGATAGACTGTTCCCAAGTCAAGTGGAGTGGTTGCCATTAAGTTCTGTGACTGTTGGATTGTGTGTGTGTGTGTGTGTGTGTGTGTGTGTGTGTGTGTGTGTGTGTGTGTGTGTGTGTGTGTGTGTGTGTGTGTGTGTGTGTGTGTGCGTGTGTGTGTGTGTGTGTGTGTGTGTGTGTACATATTATCTCTCTCTCTCTCTCTCTCTCTCTCTCTCTCTCTCTATATATATATATATATATATATATATATACATGTGTGTGCGTGTGTGCATGCGTGCGTGCGTGCGTGTGTGTGTGTGTGTGTGTGTGTGTGTGTGTGTGTGTGTGTGTGTGTGTGTGTGTGCGTGCGGGCGTGTGTGTGTGTGTGTGTGTGTGTGTGTGTGTGTGTGTGTGTGTGTGTGTGTGTGTGTGTGTGTGTGTGTGTGTACTGCTTTTACAATCTATCTGTCTCTCTTTCTCTCTCCCTCCCTTCCTACTCTCTCTCTCTCTCTCTCTCTCTCTCTCTCTCTCTCTCTCTCTCTCTCTCTCTCTCCTTTTCTCACATAAACCACACTCTCTCTCTCTCTCTCTCTCTCTCTCTCTCTCTCCTCTCTCTCTCTCTCATGTAAGAAGTTCATCTCTCTTAGACTGATATCGTAAATCGCTGCTATGTATCGCTTGTCGTTCTTCTTGTCATTATTATATTATACATTGCTTACTTATTTTGATTGCATTTTCTCTCTCTGTCTCTCTGTTTCTAAATGTACTTCTGTCCCTGTCTCTGTCTGTCTGTCTCTTATTCAGAAAGTACAATTTGAATAAATCATTCTGATATTACTGTTCTTGAAAGTGCAAAACGCTCATTTAATATGCTGAATTCTCTCTCATATCATCACACCGACTTCAAAGAACAAAGTCAGCATCTATCACGATCGGGCTAAAAAGACAAACAGCACAACCCCAAATACGTCTTTAACCTTACTTTGATGAACAAGTTACATAATACTGACAACAACAGCAGCTTTTTTCTTCCCCAATCCTTTGGAGGTGCACTACTTTAGGGAGTACATTTATTTGTGGTTCATACATATACATTGCCCTCACATCCTGCATGGATCTTCTGAATTTCTTGTTGATGCAAATGTGGTCAAATGTGGTCGCGAACTACAGATGAATCACACTGCTGTCAGTGCCAGGAAAGGTTTTCAACAGAGTCATTATGAATAGCTTGAAGGATCCTGCTGATGCGCAACCCCGCGACCAGCAGGCTGGCTTTCGCAAGGATCAATCTTGCACAGACCAGATCGCAACGCTTCGCATCATTGTTGAGCAATCGAACGAGTGAAAACTCCTTCCTGTATGTCAGCTTTATTGACTACGAGAAAGCCTTTGACAGCGTAGACCGAGATACCCTGTGGAAGGTTCTCAGACATTACGGTGTGCCAGTCAAGATCACCATCATCAGAAACTCGTACGAGGCTCTGACCTGCAGAGTCATCCATGGAGGGCAGCTCACGAAGGCATGCGAAGTGAGGCCTGGCGTCAGACAAGGTTGCTTGCTTTCACCATTAATCGTTTCTACTGGCAATTGACTGGATCGTGAAGACCTCCACAGATTAGAGAAGACATGGGATCCAGTGGACACCCTGGTCGCAACTCGACGATTTGGACTTCGCCGACGACCTGGCACTACTCTCGCACACTCAACAGCAGATGCAAGAGAAGACAAGCGCCACATCAGCACAAGTAGGGCTCAACATCCATAAAGGCAAGAGCAAGATTCTCAAGACCAACACTGTCAGCACCGACTGGATCATGCTGGACAGCGAGATGCTAAAGGAGGTAGGAGCCTTTACCTACCTGGGCAGTGTCATCGACAAGCAGGGGGACACAGACGCCGGCGTCAGAGCAAGGATCGGAAAGGCCAGGGCAGCGTTCGTACAACAACAGAACATCTGGAGCTCCAAGGAACTGTCAATCAACACCGAAGTCATGCTCTTCAACACCAACATCAAGGCAGTTCTATTGTATGGAGCGGAGACCTAGAGAACTACAGTCGCCACCACCAAGAAAGTGCAGGTGTTCATTAACAACTGCCTGCGCAAGATTCTCCGCATCCGGTGGCCAGACACCATCAACAACAACAAGCTCTGGGAGAAAACAAACCAGCTGCCC
>JADBJO010001795.1:353431-377312 GCA_016801955.1 Conus betulinus | reverse complement strand
ACGGTGATCGATTAATACGAAAAGAAGAGTTCAGAAAAGAGAGGGAGTAGGGAAAGGGGTATAAAAAGAACAACAGAGCAAAAGAAGTAGAAAAAAGAAAGGAAGTGAAGAAGAAGAGCAACAAAAAGGGCAAGAAAAAAAAAAAAAGAAGAGTAAGAGACTGAAATAAAACGGAAGGAAGAAAAGAAGAAGAAAAGAAAAAAAGAAGGAAGAAGAAGAGAAGAATGAATGATGATGAATGATGAATGAATGAATGAATGAATGAATGAATGATTTGAATGAAATGATGAATCTTTAATGGGTTGAGAATTAGGCTCATTGAAGGCCATTTTACAATCCTGCCCAACAACTACAAAGAAAAAGTAAAGGGTAACATCGAATTACACAAAATAAAATCAGTTATATAACGATTTCATGCTTAAAATCTCTCTCTCTCTCTCTCTCTCTCTCTCTCTCTCTCTCTCTCTCTCTCTCTCTCCTCTCTCTCCACCCCTCTCTCCCCCCTCACACACACCACACACACACACACACACACACACACACACACACACACACACCACACACACACACACACATTTAATCAACCTGCATCGTTTATCAGCAATACACTGTTTTTTTCCTCCTACTTTACTTCATTTTGAAAGCTGATAATGGGGAATATTTCTGTATTTGCGGGGAAGTGTGTTCCATTCTTTACAGCCACAGAAGGAGAAACATGTTTTGAATAAAATCTAAATTAGCTTTAGGAATAATGAATCTGAGCGGATCATGATGGTGATGTAAATGTATTATTGATTTTAAATAATCTGGGCATGCGTCATGAACAATTGTGTGCATAAGGATCAGAGTGTTGAATGTTATACATGAGTGAAGAGGCAGTATTTTATTGTACCTAAATACATCACGCGCAGAAGGATCGGATTGTTTCTGACAGCTGATCATCTTAATGGCTCGTTTTTGCAATCAACAAAGTGGTTTTAAAGTAGATGGACGCACATTTACCCCAGATAAAAGAGCAGAGCCAGTAGTCTAATCGAGCTTGAACAAAAGCAAAATAATACATTTTTCGTGAATGTTCGTTGAGAAAGTGTTTTATCCGTGACAACTGGAAACACACAACACGAGACTTGTTTGATTAGGTTATGGATCTTATCGTGCCAGGAAAGATTTTCATCGATGATGATGCCTAATAATTTGTGCTTTGTAACTTGTTTTATTGTTTTATCTTTGTACATTATTTCTAATTTTGCTTCTTTTATGACTTGTCTTTTTTTTACGCGCATATATTAACATAGACTCGGTTTTATGAGGATGAACAAGCTTGTCATTTGAATCACACCAGTATTCCACTGATTTCATGCTTGCATTAAATGATAATTAATTTCATCGATGCTATGACTAGAGTATTGTAAAGATGTATCGTCAGCGAACAAATCACACACTGCATTTTGAATTGATAAAGGGAGATCATTTATATAGAGGGAGAACAACAGGGGACCTAAGATTGATCCCTGTGGCACGCCTCTTGGCAACTGTCTTTTAGAAGAAATAACACCTCGTGAAAAAAACGGATTGCGTACGGTTTGACAAATAAGATCTGAAAAATGATTCCGTATTGTTGTCGACGCCGTAAACATTAAGCTTTTTTTAATTTTTTTATTTATTTTATTTTTTTTAGCAATATATTGTGATTAATTAAATCAAAAGCCTTTGTTAAATCAATAAAAAGTACACCAACTGCTTTCCTGTTGTTCCACAAATTTGTGATCCGACATTGAGCTGTTTCACATGAATGTAGTTTCCTAAATCCTGACTGACTGATATACAACAGTTTATTTTTTCTCAATAAAAGATGATAGATGGTGATGGATATGACGTTCTAGTGGCTTTGAGACGGACGATAGCAGCAAAATTGGTCTGTAGTTATTTGGATCATCTAAATTCCCTTTTTTATGCAGAGGGATAATTTTTTTGCATGTTTAAATGCTTCTGGAAAGTATTGTTTAGATAAACATGGATTAAAGAGGTATGTACGAGAATCTACAATATATGGTACAGATAGTTTTAATATCTTGGGACTGATTCCATCAAAGCTGTATGAACGTTTATTTTTCAAAGTTGATAGATATGAAAACGCGCTTCATTAACAGATATTAGGGGGATAGAAAACGTTGAGTGTTTTTTTTTTTCTTTTTTTTTTTTTGCATCGTAAAAATTTCTGTAAATTCGCAGTATCAAAAATGCTAGTTTTATCTTTCCTTATGTTTAGCTTGTTACCAATATTAGCGAAATGATCATTTAGTGTTTCTACTGGAATGGAACATTCCTGTCTTGATGAACACGGTCCGGTAAGTTTATTGATGCTTTCCAAATGGAGGCTCCGTTGATTTTGTTTTGGACCAACTTTCTGAAAGAATCACATTTAGATTTTCTAATCATGTACTTCACAATGAAGAAGAAGAAGAAGAAAGAAGAAGAAGAAGAAGAAGAAGAAGAAGAATGAGAAGAAGAGTGAGAAGAAGAAGAAGAGAAGAAGAAGAAAGAAGAAGAAGAAGAGAAGAAGAAGAAGAAGAAGAAGAAGAGAAAAGTCTGAAGAAAAAAAAGAAGAAGAAGGGAGAAGGAGAGGAAGAGGAGGAGGAAGAGGAGGAGGAGGAGAAGAAGAAGGAGGAGGAGGAGGAGGAGAGGAGGAACAGAAGAAGAAGAAGAAGAAGATTGTGATGATGATGATGATGATGATCAAAAAGATCGCTACTGAAAGGAATGTTAGGTAAGATGTAGAGGAGAAAAGACAGATGGAAATACAAAACAACGACAACAACCACATCGACAACAACAACAACAACAACAACAACACAACAACAACAACAACAACGACGACGACGACGGCCACCTCCAGTACCACCACCATCACCACACCCGCAACAACAACGACGACGACAACGATAACAACAACAACAACGACAACAGCAGCATGATTAACTTGCTTACCGGTCAGCAGATCATTAAACTTGCTGAAAATAGAAGCATGTGTAAAAAGCGAACAGGCTAATGAAGCCGGTCTTCTTCTGATACTGCAGCGAAGGAGTTTCAAAGGGAAGCCATACTCAAGTCAAAATCTCATCAAGAAATCACTTGATGTTAGCATGTCAAGACAATGGCTTTGTGCACTGGGTCGGACAGAATTATGTTTCCTGACAGAAAAGAAAGTGCTTGAAATTCAGTGTTCGTTACGCGGTTATCTTCTCTACCTCTAAGATGGCAACGTTGGACGTGTAAGTTGTGACCTGTGTCCCACGCGCTTCATACAATTTCCTCCTTTCTATTTTCAAGCACAAATGGTAAGGTTCTTTGTAAAATCCTGGCTGGTTGGTAAACAGGTTTCTTTTTGTCTCTTTTCGTTCCGCTTGTCTGGGGTTGTTTACAAAACTGGTGGCCGTTGGAGCTGATAGCAACAGAAAGAGGAGATTTCGGCAGTTTCTATTTCATTTTATTCTATTTTCTTTTGTTTTACGTTTTTTCATCGTATTTTGTCTTTTTAATTTTTTGTAGCCTCCACGCACGAGGGGGTCAACAATGACACGTCATCGCCACGAAGGTCTGTTTAACAGGTTCTGCACCAGAGCAAACGATTGTTTTAAAGGAGGAGACATCGCCCTTATTGTCTCTTGTAATGACAATAACTTTATTGCTCACGAACAAAAGTGTATGTTTAATTATTGCTATACATAGTGATGATCTTCTCCATGAATGGGTGATGTGACTGGACGCTCTTCTATGGAGGCAACAGACAGTAAGAAACTCATGAAAAAGACAATGTATGCGTGTGGTGTGTCTCGGGGAATGACAGACATGTTGTTCATGAAAGGACATAATATATGCGAGGCCTGTCTCCTGTAGCGAAACCAATCACTTTACTCATGAAAAGGTAGTATATATATGTATGCTGGGGCACTGTTTTCTATAAACATTAATATCGTTGCTCAGAAAAGGAGAGATGTATGCGCGGGCATAGTTTATATGATAATAACCTCGTTGCTCATGTGCAGGTGTTGTCTGATGTAATGACAACAACGTTGTGACTATGGAAAGGACCGCGTATGCTGTGGGACTGTTGGAGATAACAATGAGCAGGTGTTGTCTGATAAATGACAACAACGTTGTTACTATTGAAAGGACCG
Source organism: Conus betulinus (assembly GCA_016801955.1). Lineage (NCBI taxonomy): Eukaryota > Metazoa > Mollusca > Gastropoda > Neogastropoda > Conidae > Conus > Conus betulinus. Next base: position 373,134 of record JADBJO010001795.1, on the reverse strand, counting down.
CGTATGCCGTGGGACTGTTGGAGATGACAATGAGCAGGTGTTGTTGTCTGATATAATGACAACAACGTTGTTACTATGGAAAGGACCGCGTATGCCGTGGGACTGTTGGAGATAACAATGAGCAGGTGTTGTTGATGATATAATGACAACAACGTTGTTACTATGGAAAAGGACCGCGTATGCCGTGGGACTGTTGGAGATAACAATGAGCAGGTGTTGTCTGATATAATGACAACAACGTTGTTACTATGGAAAGGGCCGCGTATGCCGTGGGACTGTTGGAGATAACAATGAGCAGGTGTTGTCTGATGTAATGACAACAACGTTGTTACTATGGAAAGGACCGCGTATGCCGTGGGACTGTTGGAGATAACAATGAGCAGGTGTTGTCTGATATAATGACAACAACGTTGTTACTATGGAAAGGACCGCGTATGCCGTGGGACTGTTGGAGATAACAATGAGCAGGTGTTGTCTGATATAATGACAACAACGTTGTTACTATGGAAAGGACCGCGTATGCCGTGGGACTGTTGGAAATAACAATGAGCAGGTGTTGTCTGATATAATGACAACAACGTGTTACAACAACGTTGTGTACTATGACAACAACGTTGTTAAAAAGGACCGCGTATGCCGTGGGACTGTTGGAGATAACAATGAGCAGGTGTTGTCTGATATAATGACAACAACGTTGTTACTATGGAAAGGACCGCGTATGCTGTGGGACTGTTGGAGATAACAATGAGCAGGTGTTGTCTGATATAATGACAACAACGTTGTTACTATGGAAAGGACCGCGTATGCCGTGGGACTGTTTGAGATAACAACTATCTTGTTGCTCATAAAAGGACAGTGAGCGGACACTGTCTCAGATAATGATATCAACCTCACTGCTAATCACAGAACATTACGTGTGCGGGGATTGTCTCAATAATGGTCTTGGTACTCATGCATGTGTATGGATTGTCTCAATTATGGTCTTGGTACTCATGCATGTGTATGGATTGTCTCAGTAATGGTCTTGGTACTCATGCATGTGTATGGATTGTCTCAATAATGGTCTTGGTACTCATGCATGTGCATGGATTGTCTCAATAATGGTCTTGGTATTCATAAGGCGACAGTTCATGCGTGGCAACTGCTGCAAGTCCTGCTCGTAGAATGATGCGACAGGTTAAGACGAGTACAACGTGTCATGGCAAATGAAACGTGCTTTGTCATGGTAGATTGGATTTCCCACTGGAAGAGGCGTACACTGTTTGACAGAGAGAGAGAGAGAGAGAGAGAGAGAGAGAGAGAGAGAGAGAGAGAGAGAGAGAGAGAGAGAGAGAGAGAGAGAGAGGACACACACACACACACACACACACACACATGCGCGCGCGCGCGCGCGCGCGCGGGGGGATTAAAAATTATAGCCGACTGGATGGCTGATGGGATAGCGAGGGAAGAACTGTGGAGGGAGTAGAGGAGATAAGAAGAAAGGTGAATGACAGGGAGGCTGGGGAGCGCAGACAGACCTTCAAACACAAGCAACACAAGCACACGACAGCAGCCATGAGTTTTTTGTCGTTTTATTCAACAGCCACAGAACGTGTGTTGAATGAGGACACAGACCCTTCCCACCTTGCCCTCAGCACGTGACGCGCACGTGCAGCAGACAATAAGTCGCAGGCTGTTCCATCCAGTAAACAAACACTATCACAATGTAGTTAGCCAGAACACAAACAGGGTGTGTCAGGGGGCTGTTCGAACCAACCAACAGAAACTATCACATTGCAGGATCAAACTCATAATCAGGGCTGTTGAGACAGACACTTCTAAGTCAATAAAACACGGGGGAGTGGGGAGGGGGTGGGGGGGGGGGGATATCAGTTTGACATGCAACCTGTTGCTTGATGTTGGTTCAATTTGGTCTAGGGGGTGGTACTACGCCTGTGGCCTGTTTGGAATATAAACTAAGTTTGAACAAAGAGTGGCTGGAAACAGTTTACGCTATGTATAACTGTCGTTGTTTTCATTTCTAAACCAAAGAGTATCCATCTGTTTGAATTTATGTATCTATTTGCATTTTTGGTCACCGAGTATCTGTTAACACGTACCTCTAACCATCATACAGTTTGCAGGTTTTGTTGCTAGATTTGGGGACCGCAGAGATGAAAGAAAAGAAATTGGCTGTTTGAAGATTTGCATATCGTTTTATCCGTTCCGTAAAGAGACTAAAGAGACTGTTCTTCGCTTGTTACACCCACGTTTTGATATCTTAACACCTGTTCTACACGGTTTATCACCACTGTTTGATATCCTAACACCTGTTCTACATGGTTGATCACCACTGTTCGATATCTCAACACCTGTTCTACATCGTTGGTCACCACTGTTCGATATCTTAACACCTGTTCTACTACATGGTTGGTCACCATTGATCGCTATCTTAAACACCTGTTCTACATGGTTGACATCACCACTGTTCGATATCTCAACACCTGTTCTACATCGTTTGTCACCACTGTTCGATATCTTAACACCTGTCCACATGGTTGATCGCCACTCTTTGATATCTTAACGCCTGTTCTACATGGTTGATCACCTATCAGTGGCTTGCAGGGGAAGATATTTTGTTCACAGTTTTTTTTTAAATTTAAACAAACATAACGTCATTTGAATTGTTAACAGGACACTTGAAGACTCCTGCTTCTTACTTCATACAGAATTAATCGTGGGATAGATGATGTCATGACAATCTGCCCATGCAGCTCATAGGAAGGGGTGGTCGCCATAGCTCATAGGAAGGGGTGGTTGCCATAGCTCATAGGAAGGGGTGGGTCGCCATAGCTCATAGGAAGGGTGGTCGCCATAGCTCATAGGAAGGGGTGGTTGCCATAGCTCATAGGAAGGGGTGGTCGCCATAGCTCATAGGAAGGGGGGGTTGCCATAGCTCATAGGAAGGGGTGGTTGCTATAGCTCATAGGAAGGGGTGGTCGCCATGTGGAAAATCGTCCAGAGGAATAAAGACCAGGGGTGGAAGAGGACAAAATACGGGCTGACAATTTAGCTCATTGTCAGGTGACGTCTGTTCAGTCTTTTTGTGCAGGTAATAACCATGTGTGCATGGTGTGTGTGTGTGTGTGTGTGTGTGTGTGTGTGTGTGTGTGTGTGTGTGTGTGTGAGAGAGAGAGAGAGAGAGAGAGAGAGAGAGAGAGAGAGAGAGAGAGAGAGAGAGAGAGAGAGAGAGAGAGATTTTGTTCTTCCGAAAGAAGGGAAATGCACACACACACGCACGTGACAACTGGATTTAGTCAAATATGGCACTTCTTCACAACTGGAACATTGGCTAGACACAGTGTGTTTCACTGAGCACAAGACGTTTTTGCTGACATGGTTTATCTTTTTTGTATCCTGTGTACGGGCGATGTTGGAGAAGCTGGTAACTAATTGGAATCCATAACGGGAGACATTAAAAATGAGGTAAATTGTGAAATCCAAACAAAACAGTTGCATCAATGCAGGTGACAGAACAAAATCAAGGCAGAAGAAAGAAACGACCCCAAACCAAAAATATTTAATCTAAATCTGATGCAATCGTCCTCCTTCCGAATGTATAAAAACAATTAAACTCACAAATCATCAAAACCAAGCAATCAACAAATTAACTAATAGCTTGTACAGACGCATACTTTTTATTCTCTCTTCTTTCTGTCATTTCGTGTGGTTTCGTGCAGTGCGATATTGAATGGGTCATAGTGTATTACAAGAAGCATCAACAAAACTGAACACCTCTGTTACTTTTTCACAAATGAAATCATATGTCCAAACAATACGAATCAACGATTTTTCAAACTTTATTTTACCGAGTTAGTTTAACGAAAAATGCTATCCAACGTTTTCAGATGACACGTAAAAGCAATTTGTGTAATAAGACGAAAATGACGTCTGAGTTTGAATGTCATCTGATCCCCAAACACAGTTGTAGTGCCCTAAGCTGCAGCAAAATAGTCAAAATTTCATGCTCGATCAGCTGTATTGACTTATCGAACTTCATAGCCCTGAAATTCTGTCCAGAGTTTCTGAGTGTGCCGTGTCGTCAAACGTGAAAAACAGAAACACACTAGTGAGTTAAAAGATATTCAAATAGGTACAGATTCAAGAAGAACAACAACAAACCGCTCAAATTTCTATACCAATACTGCATAGCCTTTATGACCACGCCATGCTGCTGACGCAAAAGTATTCTATGAAGGAAAGAGCAGATTCAAAGCTTTCCAGGTAATCTCAGACCAAAGCGGGATAGCACACTATCATCATCTTCGTTGTCCTTACCCTCCTCACAGATACTCATTCAAATGCCGTAAGTATCTTATCTATCCAGATAAAGGTTATCTTATGCCTTGCTCATTTCTTCCAAACAAAAATAAATCTTTACTGGTGCTACTAAGACTTTAGTTATGAAAAAAAATAGATAGAAGAAATACTTTGAAATCTTGCAGAATGTTAACTTTCATTTCTCACGTGCAGCAACTGGAAAAGTGACAGTGCCAGACACACAAATCAGATCCTTTTTTTTTTCACTCGTGCTGATAGAAACAGAGTAGTTATAATTGGGTAACGGTCAAAGTCAGGTCAGCTATTTCTGAGCAGGATCCCTATTCCACTATCTGTTAACATTTTGTCATTACTGTCCACAAAAGCCCGTTAACACTCGGTTCTATCCTACATAAGAGGAAGTGATCGTACGGAGTGCATCAGTTGGCGGGCAACGTGGCGACGGGGATGCCTGCCTGTGGTTGCTGGGTGTGCGGAGCTAACAGCAGTGTTGGGCAGATACTCACCGTCCCACTTTCCCCCTGAGAGCTGACTGCGGATACACTTGGTGTGAGGCCAGTAACCCCCTCCCCTCTTTCTGTCTGTCTTGTGTTTTTCTCTCTGTCTATGTCTTTCTCTCTCTGTTTTTCTGTCTCTGTCTGTCTGCCTGTCTGTCTGTCTGTCTGTCTGTCTGTTCTGTCTGTCTGTCTGTCTGTCTGTCTCTCTCTCTCCCTCTCTCTCCCGTTTCTCTCTCTATCTCTCCATTTCTCTGTCTGTCTGTCTGCCTGTCTGTCTGTCTGTCTCTCTCTCTCTCTCTCTCTCTCTCTCTCTCTCTCTCTCCGTTTCTCACTCTCTGACTTTCTCTTTCTGCCTCTCTGTTTCTCTCTCTCTCTCTCTTTCTATGTTTATCTCTCACTCACTCTCTCTCTCTCTCTCTCTCTCTCTCTCTCTCTCTCTCTCTCTCTCTCTTTTCTCTGTTTCTCTCCCTCTCTCTGTTTATTTTTTTTCTCTCTCTTTCTCTGTCTGTCTGTCTGTCTGTCTGTCTGCTCTGTCTCTCTCTCTCTCTCTCTCTCTCAGCTTCTCTCTCTCTCTCTCTCTCTCTCTCTCTCTCTCTCTCTCTCTCTCTCTCTCATTCACCTTTCCTGTTTTGTGCGTATGTGGTCTGCAAAACCAGTGAACCCTTCTTCCTTCGGTTGACAATTGGGTCTGATTCGTTTGGTTTAAATCAAGTATTTATACGGTCATACTATTGATTTCTCACATACAAAAAATCCAAAATCAATTATAATCAGCCAAAAACAAATGATTGCAATCAAAACTCGTCCGTTGTATTAGACTTCAAGTTTGGAAGAAGAAGTCACTAGTGTGAAAAACCAAAATAGAAAACAAAATCAGTTCTTCTGAGTCCTGGCTGTATTTTAGACCTATGAAAAGAAACTGTTATTGAGCCGAATCTTTATCACAGACTAGGAAATCAATGTTAGTCCTAAACAGTTACTTTCAAAATGAGAAAATCGATATGACAGAGACGGGCAAACGAAGGATCAGCTTGAAACCATCAATGACTACAGACTCTGATCACAATGTCATCCATTACTTCATATATAGACGACCATTGACAACAGACAGATCTTATTGCAAAGCACAGAAGCACATTCTGTTGTAAGATACCAAATGTCGTGGATGTCATTGCTATGCCTAAAGAACGAGACCCACAGTCAAGTTCCTTAAGATACTTTCTGAGTGTGATGACATCCATATACTCACACCCACATGGTATGGCACAGCTCGGGAATAGCCAGCCATGGGGACTACCAATCGGTGTTTTTTCTCTTTTTTTCCTTGTCGCTTTTCCCATGAACGCTTTTCGTTCATTTCAATACTTGAATTTTTCTGCCTATTTTGAAGGCCAGTGACTAGGGGATGTATTACGTATTTCAAAAGCAAGAACATGCTGAAGATTTCCAGTGGAACATGTCACTGAGCCATGTCTCCAATACATCGCTTATGTCATTGCCAGATTACTGATTCGCTATGATAAAGTTCAATGTAATATGTCACTCAAATAGGTTCGTGAATAGCTTACTACTTCACTGATAGCTTTTTTTCATATCATCATTTTTCACAAGTATCAGATTCACTGCTAGAAGAGGAAATCTGCATCAAAACCTTCACACCACCACACACACACACACACACACACACACACACACACACACACACACACACACACACACTCACGCACGCACGCACGCACGCACGCATGTATGCACGCACGCATGCACGCACGCAGGCACGCGCACACACGCACATACACACAAACACACATTCTCTCTCTCTTTCAGTCGCTCTCTGTCTGTCTGTCTGTCTGTCTGTCTCCCCCCCCCCTCTCTCTCTCTCTCAAAGATATTGTGTGGGACGAAGACTGCGCGCTGATGCTGACTGACTTTTACTCGTACCAAACCCTTTCTGTATCTGTAAGGCTGTTATGGAGAATAGGTGTTTAGACTGCCCTTATACATTCCAATCCCATTTGATGTCTGTGGGGTTGTCGCGGCGAAAAGAGAATGTTACATTGACAATTCGTCATTTTGAATCTCATTCTGTGTCAGTAAGGTGATTGGGGGAGAATGTGCGCTTTTACTGACTGTTACTCAGTACCAGTTTAGGTCAGTGAGGTTGTGGGCGCTAAACAGTGTTTAGATGTACTTTTCCTCATTTCTATTCCACTCCGTGTCAGTGTGGTTGTTGGAGCAGAACATGTGTTTATGCAGGCGATTCTTCACTCCAGTACCATTCTGTAAAGTGTGGTTGTTGGGGGTGGGGGGTGGGGGGTCGAGGTTTAGTGGAGTCTGTGCTTTTGTCATCACTTTGAGAGAGGTAAAGTAAACGATAATTACAAGCGAGGCCGTCAGTAGCCTTCAGGTTGCTAGTATCACCCAGAACATCCATTCTTTCCTCAGATCTACTGTTTCTGCCCATCCAGCCAAATAAATGCTTCCTAAGACAAGATAGTTTTCACACTCAGCATGCCTGTGAGGTAAACACAATTACAGGAGTCAGCAGTGTGGTGTTTGCATCACTATTGACCCAACCAGTCCCCATCTTGATGCTGTGTGCTGTTCTCCTGCTCCACATTTTACATGTCCTTATTGTGGTGGCAAGGCTGACCATGACGTTACGTCATTCGCGACTCTACTTTAAATGTCCTTCATTCAATAAAGGTGTTTTTCGCTGAAATATGCAATCATCATTTCACGGATCTTGAGTAGGGACTTATCGCAAAGCTGTTTGACTTTCATGACAGCAACGATGGCAGTCTGATTGATCCATCTCTCTTTTGTGTACAGACTGGTCAGTAGAATATGTGTCATTCATTACATTGACCGTTCGTTAAAACACCGATCTCACCAGTCAACGGAATGGCTCTGATTTATTTCGTTTGTGAGCAAACACTATGGAAACGTGTATGAAATAAAGGTTCAATCAGACTTAAATAAATGGAATGTTAACATTGTCTCACAACTTATTATTTCGTAGAGTAATACTGAAGGTATGTGGCAACAACAGTTTATAACCTTCCAATGCAGCCAAAAAACAAAACACTGTTTATAGCACAGTTGTATTGAACACACTACTTTACTAAACACTGCAGTTCAAAATACTTTCAGATTAAAAGAAGATTTGACAGCTTACAGAAAAAAGCCTATATATTTGTTCTTTTTTTTTAATTGTTAAATTAACAGATTTGTCATAGCAAACAGAACAATATTCAAATGCAATGTCCGTGGCCCGATAATTCGAGCATAGCCAACACAGCAACGACTCTCCATTGCCAGTGAGTTGGTGCACGACTAACATAGCATATACATTATTTATTGCTGGTTAAACATATCAATACATGTCCATCGTCAGTCATTTTGGAGATGGCTAGTATACCAATAATCTTATTGCTGGTTATTTAAGGTATGGCTAACCTTGTAGCATTTGTCCATTGTCAGTTAGCCGAGGCACAGCTAAAATGGCAATGTTTTTCCTTAGTCAGTCAGTTGGGGTATGACTAACACTGCCATATTTTTTCAATTGCTAGTTAGTCGGAGTCTGGTTAACATTGTAACATTTGCCCAATGCCAGTCAAGGGCGGCACGACAAGGGTTTTTAACATATTTTACATTGCCGGTTTGATAGAGTATGGCTAACATGGCAATGTTTTATTGCTAGTCATTTGGGGCGTAGCTAACGTTCCTATATTTTACAATGCTAATTAGTTGGGGCATGACTTGCACGTCATTTTAGCCATTTAGTTGGGGCATGGTTAACAACAGTATTCTGTTTTTGTCAGAGTGTGGCAAGCTAGCGCGGCAATTTCTGTCATTGCCGATAAATTGGAGCACAGCTAACATAGCAATTTGTCATTAGCAGTTAACTGGGTCATGGCTGATATAGCAATCTGTTCACTGGCCATGGGGACACAGATAAAACACCAGTTATTTTTTTCTGTCGTTGGTCACTTAGAACATGGCGAAACCAGCAATGTTTTCCATTGCTGATTAGATCGGGCATGGCTAACACAACGAATGGTTTACAGGATCCGTTAGCTGGGGCATAATTAACGCCACAATATCTCTTTCATGGACAGTTCATTGGGGCATAGGGAACACAGCAACATTTCTCGATTGCCAATGGATTCGGGCATGGGTAACATAGCATTTTGTTTCAAATGTCAGTTAACTGGATGCTGCTAACAAAGAAATTTTTTTTTCATTACTAGCAAGTTGGCACATGGCTTACATAGCAGCGTTTGTACATGGTTGGTTGTTAGGGGCGTGGGCGAGATAGCAATATTTTCAATTAACAGTTAGTTGGAGTATTAATAACAAAGCAATTGTTTTTCTCTGCTAAGAATGGAAGAAGAAAATCTGATTCCATTACTATCTTTTCAAGGAAAAATCTACCACGTGTGTACAATTCTATAATGGAATTATAAACATTCTACAGACAGTACCTAGATAACATATACTTCATTGTGCTCTACAGAAAGTTAGAGATGCTGTCCAACATCACATAACATTATAGCCATCAGTCACGGAACATCAAGGACAGCACAGATTCAGCATCAGAATAATGTACAATGGCTACTAATATTTGTGGTGATAACATCCCTTATTTCGTCCTAATATTGACAAAGAAAATACGAAGCAGACAACACCGAGAATTGTTAGACAACACTGACACACAATGTCACAACATCAAGGTGATTACACGATACTGAACTCGCTTTGTACAACACAAGACGGACTCGGCACAACACGGAATTGACTTTGTACAACAGCGAATGACTCAGCACAACGTCGACCAGACTTTGTACAAGACCAGTATTTTGATGAACTGTGACCGAATGGTGTCGGCTAATTTTTTTTTCTTCATAAATTACAAAGTAGTCATAGTCAATATAAGAACACGGAACCGAAGAGAGAAGAATCCACACCGATTTCACTAAATGCGCCAGGACGCAGTCGACATTATGTACACGTTACATGCATAGTAATAGTGATAGACCAGTGCAACGTGTGTGTGTGTTTTTGCATGTGATTTTGTGTCGGTATATGAAACAGAAAAAAAAAAGCTAAAACTCTGCTAACATAGAAACACTCTCATGTACTGCGTTTCAACATTCATACCGGTTTCTATTGTTAAACGCCATGACAAGGGCAGTATTACAATATGTCAGTCTGAACGGAAAAGGGAGCGGAGAGTTAGAGTTCACGGTGAAGATTAGGAGTCTAATATACATAACAGAACCGAAGGTATATTAGATAGAGACGAAGGCCAACAGGAAATCATCAATGATGATTTAGGAATAAATCAACTAAAGAGGAGGGGTGAGGGGGCTGGGATGTAGAATAATGAAATAAAGAGGAGAAGAGGTTGGGATGTAGAGCTGGGTGTGAAAGAAAGGAAAGATAAAGTGAGACACGGAAACAGGGAACGGGTGAAATAAATGTGTGTGTGTGTGTGTGTGTGTGTGTGTGTGTGTGTGTGTGTGTGTGTGTGTGTGTGTGTATGTGTGTGCGTGTGTGTGCGTGTGTGTGTGTGTGTCTGTGTGTGTGTGTGTGTGTGGTGTGTGTGTGTGTGTGTGTGTGTGTGTGTGTGTGTGTGTGGGTTGTGTTGTGTTGTGCTGTGTTGTGTTGGCGCGCGCGCGCGTGCATGTGTGTGTATGTCTGTGTGTGTATGTGTGTGTGTGTGTGTGTGTGTGTGTGTGTGGTGAGAGAGAGAGAGAGAGAGAGAGAGAGAGAGAGAGAGAGAGACAGAGAGACAGAGAGACAGAGAGAGACAGAGAGAGAGGAAGGGAGGGAGGGAGGCAGATAGAATGAGGTTGAGATATATGACTGAGAGAGAGAGGGGGAGGGAGATAGGAACAAGAGAGTGCGATATTTGAGAGAGAGAGAGAGAGAGAGAGAGAGAGAGAGAGGAGAGAGGAGAGAGAGAGAGAGAGAGAGAGAGAGACAGATGAGAGAGACAGGAGACAGAGAGAATAATACGATTTGGAGGCAAAGCAAAACAATATACTAATAACTTCATGGTGCGGAATGAAAAAAAAAAAAGGAAAAGATATTTACAAGCAACTCTGCACTCGCACTTCCATTCATAAACACATATTGTGAATAGCGCGCTAAGGTGAAAAAAAAAAAAAAAACTAGACAAATGAAAACTGACATTCAAACCTCACTAAGAATTATGCTAAAACATATTTACACAACTGTTTATGGGAAGCAGATAAATATCTTGTTTTCCTTGTGTGGTTTACCATTTGTCCAGAGCCTCCGCTTAGACCCGAACAGCAAAACTCAATATGCCAGACATGGCACAGGGAAGTTCCGTCGGTTTCAAGTTCTTCTTCGTTGATCACGACAACACACATGTACAGTTTAAAAAAACAGTCCTACAACGTGTTCTTCAATGTACAGTGCTCCTTAGACAAGTCCACTCATTGTACAGAGACAGTGTGACAGGTTCTCAGACGCACGATGAGTTCGTTCGCTTCCAGACACAGAATCAATTGTCTAGGAAGCTGAGAACAAATAAAGCAGAATTTATCATCATGATGCCGAGTGATGGGGCTAAATGTGGAACTCTTGAAAAGATTAGCCGTTTTTTCCCCCCCACAACCCGTCTGTGGTGTGCGGGGTACGCCTGCACGTGGTAAGTGGGGAGCGGGTGTGGTGGTTGAGGCATGGAACGATGGTGCCGTGGGGTTCTTTCATGAAGGGATTTGAGGGTGTGGGTTAGTGGTGGGTGGTTTTGGGGTGTTTGGTTGGGGCGTGTTGTGGAGGTCTCTTGTCGTGCTTGTAGTCTGTTGTGGATGTGTGTGTGGGGGAGGCTCGGGGAAGATGCGGGGGGGGAGGGGGAGGGTTGGGTGGATGGGTGCTGTGGTGTAGGTAGTTGGAGTGGGTCGGGGAGGTCGAGTGCGGGGGTGTGGGGGGGGTTGGTGGAGGTGTAAGGTGTTGGCGAGATGGGGTGGGGTGGTATATTGATGTGTGTTGGGGTTGTGTGTTGTGGTTGGTTTAGGTATGAGTGCTGTGATTTGGCATGTGGCAGCGTTAGAAGGTATTCTGGTCATTTAGGCAGCGTGATTGAGCATCACGAGGAGACAGCCCTGCTTAAGGAATCAACAAATACGAGAGGGTTAATAAGTGGTGATTGGGGGGGGGGTTGTTTTGTTCTGGTGGATGCGTCGTGTTGCTTGTTAAGTTCGGCAACCATAAATTGGGTTGTCCATCTGGACGTTAAGTGTACATTTTGTATCGGGGAACAGCTCGCGCAAGATTCTGGTGTAGGGGCGGTGAGTCTGTCTTGGTGGTGGCGGTTGGGGGTGCCTTTGCAATAGGTTCGCGCACAAAAAAAAAAGAAGAGCGAAAGAGGGGTCGTTGTGGTGTGTGGTTTTTGGGTTGGTAATAGGTATCGTGGCAGGAGTCTAGTCATAGGTCTTATGGCGATAGATGTGCTGTTAGGTTGTGGAGGGGAAGGGGGGGGGGGGGGGGGTGGAGGTAGGGGGGTCCTCTTGGGAGGGGGTGGGGGTGTGTGGCGAAGTCGGTAAGGGAGGGGAAGTGGAGGAGGAGACGCAAAAAAAGTCTGGGCGGAAGTTGAAGGGGGGGGGGGTGGGGGGGGGGGGAGGGAAGAGGGGTGGGGGGGGAGGGGGTGGGTGGGGGGGTGGCGGTGGGTGGGGGGGGGGTGGGGGCAGGGGTGTGGGGGGGGGTGTGGTGTGGAAAGGTGTGGGGGTGGTGGGGGGTGGGTGGTGGGAAAGTGGAGAAGGAGCTCATCGTTCGGGCTAGGCTGGGGTCTCGGGTGTGGTGGGTCCATACTGCTGCTGCGGGACAGGAAGAAAAAAGGGGCGGAAGGGAAGAAAAACAAAAAAAAGAAAAAATGAAACAAAACTCGGAAAGACGTATGAGGGAATCAACGGAAAAAAAAACAAGTCACAAATGTAAGGGGGAAAAAGCGGACAAAGGAAGAAAAAAGAAAAAAAAAAGAAATGAGGAAAGAGAGAAGGAATGGGGATGGGGGGGGGTGGGAGGGGGAGGGGTTTTCCTTTTCCCTCCTTCCCTTTTCCCTTTTTCCCTTTCCCCTCCCTCTCTCCCCCCTTTCCCCTTTCCCCTCTCCTCCCCCCCCCCCTCCTTTCCCTTTCCCCCCTCCCCCCCCCTTCCTTCCCCTCCCCCCCCTCCCCCTCTTCCCCCTCCCTCTTCCCTCCTCCCCCCTCCCTTTTCTCCCTTTTTTTTTTCTTTCCTTCCTCCTTTCCTCTCCCCCCCTCCCTCTTTCCCCCTTCCCCCCCCCCCCTCCCCTTCTCTTCCCCCCTTTTTTCCCCCCCCCTCTTTTCTTTCTTCTTTTCCCCTCCCTTTTTTCCCCCCCCTTTCTTTCCCCCTCCCCCTTTCCCTTCCCCCCTCTTCTTTTTTCCTTCTCTTCCCCCCTTCCCCTTTTTCCCCTTTCCCTCCCCCCTTCTCTTTTTTTCCCTCCCCCCTTTTCTTTCTCCTCCCTTCTCCCTCCTTTTCCCCCTTTTTTTTTTCTTTCCCTCTTTTCCCTTTTCCTTTCCCTTTTCTCCTCCCTCCCCTTCCTTTTCTTTTTCTTTTCCCCCCCCCCTCCCTTTTTTCCCCCCCCCTTTTTTCTTCCTTCCTTCCTCCTCCTTTTTTTTTTCTTCCCCCCCCCCCCTCCTTTCCCTTTCCCCCCCCCTTCTCCCTCTTTTCTTTTTTTCCCCCCTCCCTTTTTCTTTCCCTTTCCCTTCCTTCTTCTTTTTTTTTCCTTTTTTCCTTTTTTCCCCTTTTTTCTTTTCTTTTTTCCCTTTTCCTTTCTTTTCCCCCCTTCTTTTTCCTTCCTTTCCTCCTCCTTTTCCCTTTCTCCCCCCCTTCTTTTTTTCCCCTTCTCCTTTCTTCCTCCTTTCTTTTCCCCCCTTCTTTTTCCTTCTCCCTCCTCCCCCCCTCCTCCTTCCCTCTCTCTTCCTTCCCTTTCCCCCCCTTCTTTTTTCCCTTTCCCCCCCCCTTTCCCTTTTTTCCTTCCTTTCCTTTTCCTTTCTTCTTCTTTCCCCTTTTTTTTCCCTCCCTCCCCCCTCCTTTTTCCCCTTTTTTTTTTCCTTCTTTTTTCTTTTTTCCTTTCCCCCTCCCCCCCTTCCCCTTTTCTCTCCCTCCTCCCCCCTCCCTTCCCTTTTCTTCCTTTTTTTCTTTCCCCCCCTCTTCCTTCTTTTTTTTTTCCTTTCTTTTTTCCCCCCCCTCTTTCCCCCCCTTCTTTCTTTTCTTTTTTTTTTCCTTTCCTTTCCCCCTTCCCCTTCTTCCTCCCTTCTCCTTTTCTTTTCCCTTTTTTTTCCCCCCCTTCTTCCTTTTTTTCTTCCTTTTCCCCTTTTTTTTTTCTTTTCTTTTTTTCTCTTTTTCCTTCTCTTTCTTCCCCCTTTCCCTTTTTTTTCTCCTCCTCCCCTTTTTTTTTTTTCCCCTTCCCCCCCCCCTTCCCCCCCCCTCCCCTTTTTTCCCCCTTTTCCCCTTCTCCTTCTTTTTCCTTTTTTTTTTTCTTTTCCCCTCCCTCCCCTTCCCTTTCTTCCTTCTTTTTCTTTTTTTTTCCCCCTCTTTTCTCTCTTTTTTCTTTCTTTCCTCTTTCCCCCTTCTTTTCCCTTTCCCCTTTTCTTTTTCCCCCCTTTTTTTTTTTTTCCCCCCTCTTTTCCCTCCCCCCCCCCCCCCCCCCCCCCCCCTCTTCTTCCTTCCCTTTTTTCTTTTTTTCCCCCCCCCCCTTTTTTTCCCCTTTTTTTTCCCCCCCCCCCCCCCCCCCTTTTCTCCCCCCCCTTCCCCCCCTCCCCCTTCCCCTTCCTCCCTTTCCTCCTTCTCCTCCCCTTTTTTTTTTTTTTCCTCCCCCCCCCCCCCCCCCTTCCCCCTTCCCCCCTCCCCTCCCCTTTTCCCCTCTCTTTCTTTCTTTTTCCTTTTCCCTTTCTTCCTTCCCCCTTCTTCTCTTCCTCTTTCTCTTTTTTCTCTTTTTTTTTTTTCCCCCCCCTTCTTTTTTCCTTTTTTTTCCTTCTTTTTTTTTTTTCCTTTCCCCTTTTTTTTTTTTTTTTCCCTTTCCCCTTTCTTCCTCTTCCCCTTTCTTTCTCCTCCCCTTTTTCTTCCCTTTTTTTTTCCCCTCCCCTCCCCTCCCCTCCCTTTTCTCTTTTCCCCCCCCCTTCTCCCTTCTCTTTTCCCTTCCTTCCTTCCCTCTCTCCCTCCTTTCCCCTTCTCCTTTCCCCCTCCTTCCTTTTCTTTCCCTTTTTTCCTCTTTTTTTCCCCCCTTCCTCTTCCCTCCTTTCCTCCTCTTTTTTCCTTTTTTCCCCTTTCCCCTTTTTCTCCTTTCCCTTTCCCCCCTCTTCTCTTTCTTTTCCTTCTTCTTTTCCTTCCCCCCTTTTTCTTCCCCCCCTTTTCTCTTTTTCTTTTTCCTTCCCTTTTCCCTTTTTCCTTTTCCCTTTTTCTCTTCTTTTCTCCCCCCCTTTCTCCCTTTTTTTTCCTTCCCCTTCTTCTCCCTTCCTTCTCTTCCTCTTTTTTTTCTCCTTTTTTTTTTTCCTCCTTCCCTTCCTTCTTCCCCCCTTTTTCCTTCCCTTCCCCTCCCCTTTCCTTCTTTTCTTCTTTCCTCTCCCCCTCCTTTTTTTCTTTCTCCTTTCTTTTTCTTCCTTCTTCTTCCTCTCCCTTCTTTTTTCCCCTTCCTTTCCCCTTTTTTTTTTTTTTTTCCTTCTTTTTTCCTCTCCCTCCCCCCCTTTTTTCTTTTTTCTCCTTTTTTTTTTTTTTTTCCCCTTCTTCCCCCCTTCTTTTTTTTTTTTCCCCCCCCTTTTTTTTTTTCTTTCCCCTCCCTTCTCCCTTCCCCCCCCTTCCTTCCTTCTTTTCTTTCTCCCTTCTTCCCCTCCCCCCTCCTTCTTCTCCCTCCTTCCCCCTTTCCCCCCCCCCCCCTCTCCTCCCTTCTTTCTTTTTCTCCTCTTTTCTTCCCTTTTTTTTTTTCCCTCTTTTTTTTCTCTTTCTTTTTTCCCCCCTCCCTCTTCCTTCTTCTTCCTTTTCTTTCCCCCCTTTTTCTTCCCCTTTTTCTTCTTTTCTTTTTTCTCTTTTTCTTCCCTTTTCCTTCCCCCCCTTTCCTTTTTTCTTTTTCTTTCCTTTCCCCCTTCCCTTTAGGGACATATTCTTCTGACCGATGTACCAGTGTCATTGACTTTGATCTGACTCTATGCCTCAAGTTGGGCGGCTGACTGAATACTTTTGGTCTTCTTGAAAGATACCACGGATATAAAAAACCGTTCTCGAGAATTGTGGGGTTTTCTTTCTTCATTTGTAAGCAGGTAGCTATTCGAAACAGACTTGTTTAAATATCCAGTTACGAGTTAGTCATCACGTTTTACGATGCCTGTTGTCACTATTCAGTCTTGACAAGGTGATGCTAACTGCAGGATTCACCCGGACTGATCGTTACGCTAGGGACACACAGTTTGCTAGGGACACAGTCGGTCGATGTCATTCTCACGTTCAGAATTCCCTGTCTTCCTCCTCCGGCGGCGTTCTGGCCTGGGACACTTGCTACTGGCCGTTGTCCTCACGGTTGAACTGCCAGATGAAGATCACCAGGAGGCCGATGAAGTTGATGAAAAGGTAGGTGATGAAGATGACGCGGTCGGTGACGCAGGCGATGACGCGCCACTCTCGGACGTACTTGTCCTTCTCCTCCAGCTTGGCCTTCTTGTCCCGCACCTTCTCCAGGATGTCCCGGATGGCGCGGACTTCCTCCATCAGGGGGGCCGTGCTGGGACTGGAGAACTCCTCCACGATCTGTTGGAACCCTCCTCCTCCGCCTCCTCCCCCGACTCCTCCTCCTCCTCCTCCTCCTCCGCTCTCACCCCCGTCCGTGCCGCCCCCCATGCTCCCTCCGGCGCCCAGAGGTGGGGGTGGGGGTGGGGGCGTGGTCCGGGATTTCTCTGTGCCGTTGTCGAGAAGTCTGACCTGAACACAGAGAAGAGGGTTCTGCAAGGGTTAATAAACAAGAACATAGAGAAGAGGGTTCTGCGAGGGTTAATAAACAAGAACATAGAGAAGAGGGTTCTGCGAGGGTTAATAAACAAGAACATAGAGAAGAGGGTTCTGCGAGGTTAATAAACAAGACACTGTTGGCAGTCTGCTGCTGCGGGATTTAACTTTCTCCGGACACAGTGAAGTACCAGAATTTGTTTGTGCTGTAAACTATTGAACTTAACATTGGCACCATGGGCTTCCTGTGCTGAAAATTATTGAACACAGCATTGTCACCATGAACTCTCTGTGCTGTGAACCATTGAACATAGTATTGTACCATGAGCTCTCTGTGCTATAAACCATTGAACATAGCATTGGCACCATAAAACTCCCTATGCTGTAAACCATTAAACACAGCATTGTCACCATGAGCTCCCTGTGCTATAAACCATTGAACATAGCATTGGCACCATAAGCTCCCTATGCTGTAAACTATTTAAGGTAGTAGCTGTACCACGAGTTCATTGTGCTGTACGATGTATGATATCTTAGTTGTAAAACGAGTTGTTTGTGCAATAACTATGTAATGTAGTAGTGGTTGTAGCACGAGCATCTGTGCTGCAAACTATTTGATACAGTTGTTGTAACAGAGCTATCGGCCTGTGCTTTTCATTATTTAAAAAGTATATAGTTGTATTACGAGCTGCCGACTGTAAACTGTGTAGCATAGTGACTGTACCAGCTACCTGCGCTGTAAAGTGTTCAACATAGGAATTGTACCGCAAGCTGTCTGCTGTAAACTATTTAACACAGTAGGATTACCAAGAGCTGTCTGCAATATACTATTTAACATAGCAGTTGTACCAGAGCTACCTGCTGTAAAGTATTTAACATAGTAGTTGTGTCAAAAGTTGTCTGCTGTGAACTGACAAGAGTAGTTGTACCACCACCAGCGTGCTCTCAGATGCAAGAAGTTGTGTATTGAACTGCATGTTGTAAACTCTTCATCAAACTACTTGTACCATGATATGGTTATCTTCTCAACTTCTTAACACAATGGCTGTACTACGACGAGCTGTGCCGTAACAGCTGCACCACAGTTTGGACAATGACGCAGTTAGCATAGAAGATGCACAAAGAGCAGCATGAGCTGAAACTGTTTGTTGCAGTTGTACCGGAGTTGGGTCTGCTCTAAACTGTCTTACATAGTATCTATCCAGACCGTTCCACGCTTTAAATTTTTTTGCACAGTGGTTATATCACGAAGTATTTACGCTATAAACGGTTTAACATTGAAGGTATGTCACATACGATTCATGTTGAGAACTGTTTGGCATCAACTTTGTACCATGAGCTTCTCTTGCCATAAACTATTCGAGTTGGTAATAGTAGCGTAAGTTTGTTTTGTTTTGTTTTGTTTGTTTGTTTGTTTTGTTTTTTTGATAGATATGTAAGGGAAAATATCTTTCGGAAAATCGGCGGGAAAAAAAACCCAACAAAGCAACAACAAAAATCTGTGAATTGTAATTTTCTCAACTAAACAGCGTATGAAGGTATCGCATGTCCCTCTCCACGTTCCCTGTCATACTTTGTTGGTCTACAATTTTGGAAACTACACGGGTTATTGGCAGTCCTGTTGGTCGAGAGATCCCTTTGAACCGCCCTCCCACAATGCATAGCGAGTGGCATCATTCTATCAGTTCTACGTCACAGGAGCCTGCATCATGTCCCAAGCCAAGGAGGAAAGATAAAGCCGTACAGGAAAGACCCATCATTCTCTTGTCAATTATGGGCCGCATTCCATGGTGTGTCATGGCGCGTATACTTTTTTTTTTTTTTGGTGGTTGTTCATCCCTTTTTCTTCGGTGTAGACAGGGTGTTATGGTAATACCTCAAACTATATGGCAAAGATATCATGCTGCATTGACGATTTCAAGTATTGCTTTTGAAGTTATTAATTACTATCAGAACCGCCTCTTGTAGTCCGGTTGATAGATAAAGGAGAAGGGTGTCAGTATCAGTGTTAACAATACATGAGCAAAATACTGTCACAACAGATGTAACACCCCACCCCCTTCCTTCCTTCCTTTTCCCCAGATGAATCGTGGTAATCAGGGCAAACTCAACAGTGTTACTACAAGCAGAACGTTTGACCATTTGAAAGTGTGAAGATTAAGTGACGATTTCTCTCTGAAAGGTGCGCAGCGAGTCAGATTCTTCCAGAGTCATTTCAACTGGCGCACCCCAGGGTACTGTTTTATCACCAGTGCTTTTTACTCTGTACACAAATGATTGTTCAGGAAGTGATTCAACTTTGTACATTAAATATTCAGATGACTCAGCACTTGTAGATCTTTCCAACTCTGATTCTGTTTACTTCAAGGAGGTTCAAAGATTTGTTGACTGGTGCGATCATAACTATCTTGATCTGAATGTAACAAAAACGAAAGAAATGTTGATTGATTTTAGAAAGAATCCAAAAGCTGTACCACCACTTTTTTATCAAAGGTGCTGAAGTAGAACGTGTTGAATCATACAAATATTTAGGAACTTTTATAGATAATAAGCTGAATTTTAAATCCCATGTTGAGTATGTCCACAAAAAAATGTCAAACCAGATTATATTGTCTTCGCAAGCTGCGATCATTTCATGTGAAATACTGACATTCTTCGGACATTTTATTCATGCTTCTTGGAATCTGTTCTAACTTTCTCATTTATGTGTTGGTATGGTATGGGTGGGTGACTGTGAAGAGCAGAAATGTGCTTGAGAAAGTGGTGAACGTGGGAGGAAAAATCGTTGGTGAGAGACAAAAAAGTCTGAGTGAGCTATATAGGTGCGTGTTAGTTTGTAAAGCGAAGAAGATTACGTGTGACCAGACCCACGTCCTTGCAAATCAGTATGACCTTCTT
>JADBJO010001795.1:345931-348431 GCA_016801955.1 Conus betulinus | reverse complement strand
GGGTATGGACCTTCTGTGGCATTATGTAATCCTGCATTGTCATTAATGAGGAAAACATGCAAAAAAAAAAAATTGTTTATTTTTGTTGTTTTTGTTCAAAGGACAGCTCTGTAAACTGTTGCTTTATTCAGCGGCATGAAGTATTCTATCTCGCCCGTTACATCGGATTCTAAACGATTTTCTGCTGAGTTAAAGTCCAATTTGCTTCTGCTCATTCTTCAGAGACTTGAAAGGTTATGGGGAGGAAGGGAGAGGTGGGGGTGGAGGTAGGGGTCAGGGGAGGCGACTCCAATCTGTCTGGCGTCGCCCAAGGCGGCCGGTCCATTAGAGGTGTGAGGCCACGCAGTGGAAGGAGCGCGGAGCTCCATCCTTCACACTCGGTCAGGGCGGACGGCCCTAGTCACTGACCACGTGACAGACATGGCGCCGCCGCGCACGCGCCATTGTGAC
Source organism: Conus betulinus (assembly GCA_016801955.1). Lineage (NCBI taxonomy): Eukaryota > Metazoa > Mollusca > Gastropoda > Neogastropoda > Conidae > Conus > Conus betulinus. The sequence goes on along the minus strand of JADBJO010001795.1, from coordinate 347,981 downwards.
ATCTAATCTGTTATTGTTGGCTGGCTCCATAGGGGCTGCTTTGACAGTGCTGGATAGCTTTGTGAGGTTCCCCCCCCCCCCCCCTCTCTCTCCACATCTTGATTTAAATGCAGAAAGTTTAAGAAACCAGGTGATTAGTCCGTCATGTATCAACCTCTTAATAAATCATTTGATTGATCGATCAGAAAATGCATGATTGAATAAATGAATCAATTAACCAATCAGTGAATCTATGAATGAATTAATCAATTTATAAATCAATTAAATACTCATTCTGAGTGTTTCTGCGTATCTGTCCCTGTGGCTGTGTCTGTTTGTCAGTTTGCATCTCTCTCTCTTCCTCCCTCCCCTTCCCTATCTCTCTCTCTCTCTCTCTCTCTCTCTCTCTCTCTCTCTCTCTCTCTCTCTCTCTCTCTCTCTCTCTCTCTGTCTCTCATGTTCAAACACTTGAACGTTAAGCTGTTTGGGTGTCTGTGTATCTTTGTGTTAGTCTCTCTCTCTCTCTCTCTCTCTCTCTCTCTCTCTCTCTCTCTGTGTGTGTGTGTGTGTGTGTGTGTGTGTGTGTGTGTGTGTGTGTGTGTGTGTGTTGTCTCCATTCTGTCATTAAATCGAAGCCGAAATACATTTTGTTGGATTGTTTGTCCATCCTATAAAGATTTAAGAGATAAATACATTTTGCCTCATACTAGAAATGTTAATCAAGTGTCATTGCTTCTTTTACTGCAAAATGAAAAAGAGAATTGTAATGCGCTCTGTAGCTATGTTCATTTTAAGGCACTAAAACGAAGAGAGGTACTGTTATCAATTAACACACAAATGCCAGACTAATTCAGGAAGAACATTTTGTTATGCAAATATTTTCTTTCATAATTTTCCGTATAAGCGCCGGGCGCGTGTGTGTTCTAGTTTTGTTCTTGACCTCATTGCAGATAAGTCGGTGGCCTTTGCAATTAAACTACTTGAGTTGAGCAGAGTTGAGTTGCCTGCCTCTGTCTCTGGATCAGTCTCTCTGTCTGTCTATCTGTCTATCTGTGTTTGTCTGTCTGCCTGTCACTTCTCCTCTCTCTCTCACTCACTCTCTCTCTCTGTCTCTCTCTCTCTCGCTCGCGCTCGCGCTCGCTCTCTTTACCTCATGTTCAAACAACTGAAACATTCAACCCAATTTATTGTTTTTTCCTTTCTCTACACATCCCATCTTCCCAAATACTGAAACAAAATAAGCGAACTAATGTTCTGGGGACACTGCTGTTTCTGTTTAAATATGATCTTGCATCCTATCACAAATGACGTTTTTGTCTTCCTTTTCCATTACTTTCTAAATGAATATTCAGAACAAAGACACACAAATGCACGTGAGCGTGCACACACACACACACACACACACACACACACACACACACACACACACACACACACACACACACACACACATGAGCGTGCACACACACACACACACACACACACACACACACACACACACACACACACACACACACACACACACACACACACGCGCGCGCGCCCCACGCACGCATTCAGATACACAGCCATAAATATACAAGCACAAACACCTCCTCCACACACACACACACACACACACACACACACACACATGACCACTTCACCCTCAGCCTTGCTGCCTGCCTGCCCCCTTTCCCCACCCCTCCCACACTCATGTGGTAATGTAGAAGAAGTCAGACGACAGTGAAGGACTCTCCCCCAGCCACTGTGGCACCATGACAGCCACTAAGGCCCTGTGTGCCGGTGTCCTGGACAGTCCCTGTCTGAAACTATTGCACTGACTCTGGACCCCCAGTTCTTTGCCTGGCCTTCTAACACTGTTTGCCTTTCTCTGGTACTGTGGGCTATTGCTTCGCCATGTCTCTCTAGCGTTTTGTGAACGATTGGTTCTGTCTCTGTCTCTGTCTCTTTGTCTGTCTGTCTGCCTGTCTACTTGCTTGCCTGCCTGCCTGCCTGCCTGCCTGCCTGCCTATCTATCTATCTATCTATCTATCTATCTATCTATCTATCTATCTATCTATCTATCTAT
>JADBJO010001795.1:308431-313431 GCA_016801955.1 Conus betulinus | reverse complement strand
GGTTATTAGTGTGTTCTGCCTGTGCCGTCCTATTCTGTAGAAACACACTGCTGTTGCACCTGTATTGTGATTTAAGAAACCTCCGGATCTTTCAGATACGTTTCAAGATACTTCACATGCTGAAAAATAGATCCACAAATCATATTTCATAGAATGCTGAAGAATGAAAAGAAATCGTATCTTGAGACTACCACCCACGTGTGTGTGTGTGTGTGTGTGTGTGTGTGTGTGTGTGTGTGTGTGTGTGTGTGTGTGTGTGTGTGTGTGTGTGTGTGTGTGTGTGAGTGAGTGTGTGTGTGTGTGTGCGTGTGTGTGTGTGTGTGTGTGTGTGTGTGTGTGTGTGTGTGTGTGTGCCTCATGTTGTCTCAGTCTCTCTGTTAAGACTCAAAGCCTTGGACAAATTGGACTTCTCTGAACCGATTTTGTGATCCGTTGAAACACTGGTGACTGAAAGGATGAAGAGGAGAAAGGGTGGGAGGGTGGGGGGGGAGGGGGTAGGGGGGGGGGGGAGAAGTGTGGTAAACTTAGGGAGATGGGGGGGGGGGATAGAGAGAGTTGTGACTACAATGACGACTGATGGCTGGTAGTGCTCCTATTCTTTTCTGAACGAATTTGAAGTGACCATTTGGGGACTTTGGAAATGACCGATTCTTTAATGGCATACATTCTAGATTTTACCTATCATTGTGTTTGTCACTCTGATTTTCGCTCTTATCTCAGGTTGAAATTAACAGTCTGGTTAAAGTATGAAATGAAGTTGGTTTTGTTTTGACTTTGAAAATAATGACTTGTAATCATTATGTCGTAGCACAAAACAATGACGTCGTGATTAGGAAACAAATCTTAAAGAAAAAACGTAACGCGGAATAAAAGCTTTCTGTGCACAGCATTACAGACTGAAATCACTGAAAAGTTACCAGCAAATGGTGATCCCAGTATGTATTGAAATGTTCTTGTCCAGCTCACATCCAACAGTAACTGCTGATGAGAATGTCTGCTGCTGTAAGATAAGATGAGACTACGTGATGGCTACACTTGCAGCATATGATGAATGATTGTGGAAACGGGCTAGTCAACATAGTAAGTTTTTAAAGGGAACAGATTAGTGTGCAGGTACAAGAATGTAACACTGGTGGGGAATTGAAGCCAGGCTGATGACCTGTTGAAGGGAGATATTTAGTGCGAGAAAGAGACACTGGGTCAGCATCTTCCTGAAGACAAACAAATCCCGCAGGACGGGGAGTGAAAAGCCATCCGGTGACGTCAGAGCCCATCCTAGAATCCGTGAAGGTTGCCTCATGAACCGCAGAGGTAATCAGATTATGGGTGTACCGATGGATGTTACCTGCTGATAAATGGCGGCAGTCTTTGGGAGAAAATTAAACCAGGAGGGAATTGGATTACAGTGCCTGCTTCTAAATTTGCTTCTTGGTGACAACAACAACATATCAGAAGACAACCACCTCATAGTGGCAGGTTTAAAACTATACCTGACCTGAAGAATAACTTACAAAGAGAATGAAATTTCATCTCTTGAACCATATATACAGTAGTAAAAAAAAATATGTTGGGAATATATGAAAGAAATGCAACAGCTCTGAAACATCCTTCTGATCAACATTTCTGCATGTAAATGTTTAAAGAGAACAATCACTACATTCTTTCAGTCGGTTTCCTCAAAGAGCAGTATAACAGTGTGAAGGCTGGTCCGTGTATGTTACTCCGCATCTGCAAAGCCATGAGCACACTGTAGCCAGGGGTTGAATGACTGATTAACTTGAAGTAGAGATCGAATGTAGGGATCATGGACAACTCGCAGTCCAACTACATATTCGCTGAATGCGCCACTTATACCTAAACTCTTGAACGACCAAACACCACTTCACGTACAAGCTAGAAATGCTGGGTTTCCTATGAATGGAGGCCTCATGGCTACAGCTTGATGGTGTCAACTGGTGATATTTGGTTTGCAGCTAAATGATTTGGATATGGGCTTGGACCACAAGAAAATGAGGTAGGATGTGGAACTGTATAGGTAGTTCGATGAGTGGCGTCTAAACCAGACAGACAGGAAGGTCCTGAAGGTGGGGTGCAGCAAGAGAAAACTGGTCAAGATTCTAGATGCAAGAACTTAAATCCATTTCTTTTTCGTTATAGGGGTGTTAAGTAAACAATGAAATCGACTTCAACAATTTGACAGTCAACAAGTTAGACAAGTATTAGAAACTAGGAGAACTGAAGATGAACAAGAATTCAGTTCACAAGCACAGTTTTAAAATGGGTACATTTGCTAATATTAAAGAAACACACGCACTTATGCACGCATGCACGCACGCACCCACACACACACACACACACACACACACACACACACACACACACACACAGAGACAGAGAGAGAGAGAGAGGAGAGAGAGAGAGAGAGAGAGAGAGAGAGAGAGAGAGAGAGAGGAGAATAAACTAGCGTAGGGAAAGAATGACTATAGAGTGGAAAAAGAGGAGAAAATCCAAATCAGATATCTGTTGTGGCAAGAACCCGGATGCCCGTTAGCAGTCCATTAACGCTGATCTATTACGAAGCCTGACTATCAATGGATTTCGTCTACAGACGTACACGGACCGTCATAAACCATTGACCAAAGTATATTTATCTGCACTCACGAAAACGAATGTAATTTTTACGTGTATTTTTCAATATCTAAAATATCTTCAAACCTAACTGAAAAATCTAGAGCTTCCTTAATCTACAGCACAGATGCAACAACAGTGTGCCGTATAGAATAGAACAGTATAGATAGAGCACCCTAACAATCGATTTCGCATCCAGCAAGCTCCATCGTTTGACAACAGTCAGAACAGTGAAGTGTGTCTATTCTCTCCACCCAGCCACTCTTCACAGACAGTAAAGCGCGCGCCATGCATGCGGACATCTTAGACATCAGGTCAAGGAGATAGTGAGAACCTCCTGCTGGACTGTGTCAGAGTGATTGAAAAACATCTCTGTGGTATTCATCTTGCACCTTCCGGATGTGGGAACGTGTGGTTTTCCCATAGAAATGACTGGATTCCATTCCATGTGTGCTCCAAGCTCATGGAAAAAGATGCTTTCCTTCTTCAGTGAGCACCTCGGAGGACTGGCACATGCTGATTCAGATAGATGAGGGGTAGATGCACAAGAGGACACCAGGCTATGGGAACACACAGCCGTTGTTGGCACCGCATAATCTGCTGAGTGCTTAAACTTGGGTCTGGCACTCAAAAAAAAAAAAAAAAGACAAAAACGTAGACAGATACGTTACAACATTTGTGCTTCTTTCTCGTGGCATTGTACATGAAAAAAAGAAGTTAAGTTCCTGTTTAGTTTAATTTTGCAAACAATTAGATGTGATGTTACAGCATACATATTCTTATCGTGCAGCATCAACTGAACATACACAATACCTTGACGCATTTCATTTTGTCATGGTGTGTCAATTCAAGGACAGTGGCTCAAAACAGTTCAAATGACTGTTTCAATGATTTGGGCAATGCGCTGAATTTAGTATGTTGTTGTTGTTGTGTTGTTGTTGTTGTGTTTGTTTGACGTCTTTCCACATTACGTGATATTAGACGGGGAGAAAAAATCGGGGCCGGAGAGAAAAGGTTAACACAACGAATAAAATAATAATAATAAATAATAATAATGATAATAAAACAAGCTTATCTACAACTATAACACAAAAATAGAAAATCCACTTAATTAAAGATGAAGGGAAAAAAAACATATAACTCTTCTGTCTCATCTCACCACTGACTGCTATCTATTGTAAGTATTTGCCAATTGGACTTTTAGCTAGCTAAGTGTAAAAAGAAAAGATATGTTTCACTTGCTGACAGGAAAACATTTTGAATAGGCTGTACAGGCGTGTTTGGGATGAATTTTTTCATTACAAAAAAAAATTCGTTACACAAAAGAATGTGACCAGTTGATATGCTATGACCACATACACAATGTAAATTTTTGACATACTTTTTTTTAAAACGATCCAGTTTCCATCTACAGATCAAGGAACTTATCTGTCGTCTACGATACATGTTTTGATCGTACTTATTTAACTTTTCATAAATATTTCTCATTTCATCGTGTAAACCAAAACACCCAGTTTCTCTTTCTATCAAATGAAAATGAGAAAATTCTACTTTTTCTGCCAAGTATAGCACTCTTGCTCTGACATAGAGAAGTTCAAAACATGCGAATCTGAAGATCGTTTTGTTCCTCTCTTTGCTAGAACATCAACCTTTTCATTATAATATAACCCACAGTGGGAAGGCACCTAAAGAATGTTACTTCAGTGTCTCTAACTGAGAGGAAAAATGGACTAAGTTATTTATTTCAGTGATCATCTCAGGTCGAAACTTTTAATTTAAAATTCTTCATTGCAGTAAGAACTGACTTAGAATCTACACATGAAACAACTTTAAACAAATTTTGAGTGTAATCAACAACAAACTTTAAGGCCATCATTATAGCAGTTAACTCCACAGTGAAAATAGATTTGATTTTTTTTTTCCGAGATAGTAGGACTTTTCTTTGTTAAGGCCTGGGATAATGTGTGCTGCACAAATAAATTAGTATGTAACATTCAATGTGTGTGTGTGTGTGTGTGTGTGTGTGTGTGCATGTGTGTGTGTGCGTGCGTGTGTGTGTGTGTGTGTGTGTGTGTGTGTGTGTGTGTGTGTTTTAGAAACAGACCAGATGAAGAGACGAACAGATCATTTTATCAATACGTAAATCAATGGATGAATAAACGTCTAGATAAAGAATGAGTGGAGTGGAGTAACTAAGATGGAGCTAAAATAAATATGATTCATCGATCGATAGGAAAAAAAGACACAGAGAGACTTACGAAATCCATTGCTGTTCTTGGCAATGCTAATCAATTTTTGACCATATTTCTCCCCGCCACTAGACATTCATCACCACAATGACGTCATTAGCTGCCGGGCTATGTCATGTGATT
>JADBJO010001795.1:288431-300931 GCA_016801955.1 Conus betulinus | reverse complement strand
AGAAACCTTACAGACAGGGCCACAAAGAGGAGAAGGAAAGAAAGAAAACAGAAAGTAGCAAAGAAAAAAAAAAAAGTAAGATGAAAACGAAACGTAAGATAGAATTGTAAACAAAAATACAAGAAAAAAAAACCCTCAGGAACAAAAAAAAAAAAAAAAAAAAAAAAAAAAAAAAAAAAAAGAAAAAAAAAAAAAAAAAAAAAAAACGAATTAAAGAAAGGAAGGATAAAATGGAAAGACAAGAAAAACACAAAGACTCAAAGACATGGAGAAACAAGACATTTCCTTTTCGATGCACCCACTCTCCTTTTCTTCTTTAATCCCTGGTTTCCCAACAGACATATTCTCTCTCTCTCTCTCTCTCTCTCTCTCTCTCTCTCTCTCTCTCTCTCTCTCTCTCTCTCTTCTTCTTCTTCTTCTTCTTCTTCTTCTTCTTCTTCTTCTTCTTCTTCTTTTTTCTTCTTCTTCTTCTTCTTCTTTGTGACGGATCGTTTTATGTCCGGTCACAAATTTTTACAACCGCGTTGGCCGGAACATGTTCACCCGGAAACCTGTTGGTTAGTTTACCTGACTGCTGTTCACCTGCGCTCTGTATAAGTCAGGTGAGCTGAAACGGTCAGGCAGTCTCTACAGCAGTTCCAGCAGTGCAACTTCCCAGTGGCCGAAGAGGGACTCCAGAACGAGTTGCTGTGGCAGTCAGGTATTTCATTGTTAACAATTTTTAAATCGCAGTCGTAAATCGTCCTCCCCTCCTACAGGCGACAGTAACTTTCTCAGCGCCTAGTAAAGGTTTTTAGAAGAAAAAAAAAAAAGTATTTGTTGTTTTTTTTGGTATATCTTGTGACTTGATAGGGCGATAGGAGGAAATTGTTTTTAGAAAGCTTGAATCGAAAGAGAGGAAAAAATTGTTGTTGATGAGTGATCGGAAAAGGAGGTGGCTTAGCTGGTTCATGACGTTATGATGCAAAACAGTTTTGTTTATTTCGCTAATGTATAACAATGATACAGATGATAGTAAGATCTGGAAGTGAGCGATGGAAATTATCATGGTGGAAGATTTATTCTGAATTTTGATGTTGGGGAGCGAAGTGGAAATCCTTTTCAATATGTATTTAAGCCATCCTTTGACATGAATAATGAATATCTATGTGGTGATAAACAAGTGTATGTGGAAATCTTTCCTTGATATGTATTTAAGGGCTGTACTGTTTACTTATGAATAATTTTATGAATGGAGATCATTCTCTGAGATGTAGTGATTATGTGATATGATAAAAACCATTTTGTTGTGATGGAAGAGACATGAAATGATAAAAACATTCTTACCTTGATGAAAGAGACATGATAAAAACATTCTTACCTTGATGAAAGAGACATGAAATGATAAAAACATTCTTACCTTGATGAAAGAGACATGAAATGATAAAAACATTCTTACCTTGATGAAAGAGACATGAAATGATAAAAAAACACATCTTGTTGTGATGGAAGAGACGTGAAATGATAAAAAACATTCTTACCTTGATGAAAGAGACATGAAATGATAAAAAAAAACATTCTTGTTGTGATGGAAGAGACGTGAAATGATAAAAACATTCTTACCTTGATGGAAGAGACATGAAATGATAAAAAACATTCTTACCTTGATGAAAGAGACATGAAATGATAAAAACATTCTTACCTTGATGAAAGAGACATGAAATGATAAAAAAAACATTCTTGTTGTGATGGAAGAGACGTGAAAAATGATAAAAACATTCTTACCTTGATGGAAGAGACATGAAATGATAAAAACATTCTTACCTTGATGAAAGAGACATGAAATGATAAACACATTCTTGTTGTGATGGAAGAGACATGAAATGATAAACACATTCTTACCTTGATGGAAGAGACATGAAATGATAAACACATTCTTACCTTGATGAAAGAGACGAAAGGAAATCGTGAATGAATTATATGCAATGATTTTATGCTGGTTTATCGAAAAGGTCTATAGGGAAATCCTTTCCTCCTCCCCCCTCCCCCCCAATGTGTAAAGCATGATTTCGAAAGGGTACATGTGGGAATCCTTTCCCCCCACAATGTATAAAACATGATTTCGGAAAAGAGAATGTTCTGTTGTGATATTGTATGGAAAATGTGTGGAATTCGCTACAGGAATTTTCCCCGCGTTCAGGTGACATATAAAGTAACTGTTGGTTATGAATATGATTAAACAACCATGATGAATAATAGTCATGTTATAGTAGGATAGATATTAAAGGTAGTTATCGGTTCCCCCAGATAAAATCGTTGCCCAGGTGTGACCGGGAACTGGCTGCCACTGTTAGAGGGTTTTTGCGTAACAGAGTCTACCCCTTGTCTCCATCTGGCTGAGGGTGTGGAGAGGTTGACGAGGGAGTCGACAGTAACCCGACCTGCCACTGCGCCCGCGTCTGGGCCGTAGCCGAGACTACCCCTGTCGCCACCCTGCCGAGGGTGTGGAGTTCGACGTGGGAGTCGACAGTAACCCGACGTGCCAGTTGTGCCAGAGCCGCCGCTGCTGCCCAAGTCGGACCTGCCGCTCTTGAGGTATTTGAACCAGCGACCTGTTGGGTCAGTGGAACCAGAGTCGTCGCTTCTGCTGTACCAGGGCCGTCGCTTTGTGGTGTTAGAACCAATGTTTTGTTTTGTGTTGGAGCCTTTGCTCCTGTTGTGGACAGAGCCGTCGCTTTGGTTTCGTGTGAACTCTGCGAGCTGCTCCTCCTGACTGTGTAAGTACCAGGAGGACTTCTGCAGCATTCTCCAGGAGAGACTTGCGACGTCTATTGACTATCGTGTTGAGCCGGACGTGGCCAAAAGAAAGAACAGAAAATTATAACACATATACATATTTATATCGTGAATTGTACGCCTAGGGTTACGGTGTGCATTATTCTGCTGAACTGATATTGTTGTATATTGCTGTGTTCTTGTGTATTTGTGTTTTGATGGCTCGGACAGCATAAAAAAGTTGACTTGTTGCCCTGGCTGGCTGTCCTTGTTACGAATGTGTGTGTGTGTGTGTGTGTGTGTGTGATTAAAAAATCGTACACGCATCCGTGAGTCAAACAGACACACACACACCAACACATGCGTAACATTATTCTTCTTCTTCTTTCTCCATCGTCTTCTTTCTTCTTTGTCTTCTTTCTTTCTTTCTTTCTTTCTTTTTCTTTTCTTTTTTTCTTTCTTTTTCTGTCTGTTTTTCTTCTTGTCGTTTCTCGTTTTTCGTCTGTCTTGTAATTCTTCAGTGCATTTATTCATGTGCAGTTGTATAAACAGACATTTTGCCCAGAAGGTTGAATATAGTAAACATACTGTTTATGTGTCCCTGCCTTCACTTGGATTGTTTCTTGTTTTCCCTCCTCCTCCTCCTCTCTCTCCTCCTCCTCCTCCTCCTCCTCCTCTCTCTCTCTCTCTCTCTCTCTCTCTCTCTCTCTCTCTCTCTCTGATTCGTTCTGTCTTTCTGTTAACACCTATCAAAGCACAGAATCTTAAACACCAGTTTTACCATTTCGGGTCTGTCACTTGACACCAAGTACATTTCAGAATGCATATCTGAAAGGGTGGGGTGATAAGGGGTAGGAGTAGGGAAGGCAGGGGATGGAGGGGTGGATGGAGGAGGGAAGGCAGATGGGGTGTAATGACGACATGGTGGTTTTCGTAGTTTTCTCAGGAGGAATTTAAAGTTTCTTTCCCGAGACTTTTATAAATGATTAATCATTCACCGCACGCAAGCTTTTAAACTCCCTTACCTTTACCTTTACTTTAAGCATTCTGTTGTTTCCTTTTCTCTGATTAAATGTTATATCGGAGGTTTGTAAATATCGGAAAAAGTCGTTTACTATCAGTGTAACATGTACTGGAGAAATGTGATGTTATAATGTAAAAGAATAATGTCAGAATGATGATGTCTTAGTAATGAAGACACTCTAAGAGTGACTGCTTAAAGCGAAACGATATGCATGGACTGAATACACGCTAATAAACCGTTAAAAAGTTAGCAATTAGAAATCCCGAAAACATGGTGATGTTTTAAGTTTAGTTTGATGAGAAGAGCCTTTACCACAGAATCCAGACCAATTTGAAAAAAATGTCGTTGTTGTTATTACTATTTGGCAGGCGCGCTACAAGCATACGGTAGATAACTGAAAAGAGAAGTTAACTATATAACTGACTCGTCTTTAAAGAACGTTATTAAAGGTAACAGTTCGCGCCAAACACAGGCACTGGAATAGTGATTACTAAATAACATACCACGGAAAGATTCGGGTGTGTGTGTGTGTTTGGGGGGGGGGGGGGGGGGGGGGGGGGGGGGGGACTGATAAATTGTTGAAGGGAAAAGTTTACTCCAGGACAGAGACGCTGGGCTAGTGCCCTCCTGAAGATAAACAGTTCCCTGTAGGATGGTCGTAGCGCCACCTGGCTGTCTGGAGGGAGGAGAGAAGACATCCAGTGACGTCAGAGCCCCTCCTACAATCCATGAAGAAGCCTCACGAACCATAGAGGCAATCAGATTATGGGCTGGATTGATGAGTTCTACTACTGATAGAGATTGACTGTGCTTGGTAGAATATTTAACCGAGGGAAATCGAATTACTGTAGTAGTTCTTCATCTTTACTTGTCTTTGGGAAAAAATGATTATTTCACTGTAGTACGTCTATAAGCAGACCTACCACTGAGATATAACGCACAAGAAAATAGTCATATAAACGTATGAGCTTTAAACCTTCAGAGGTGGAAGAACAATAAGTATATCATGAGATAACTGCATTATTGTTTCTTCTGACCAATGTCAGCAGTCAGTGAGGAATGACATGCCATGTGGTAATTCCAGTATCTCACCACATGGCAATTAACGGGCCTGAATTGCACATGAAAAGACATAATCACAGATTTCTCTGGTCAGGTCGGTTGCTCTGGCGATTTAAGTTTGAATATTTTGGTCAATATTCCATATTTCGACTTTTTCAAAATAAAACAATTACTACAGCGTTTTAGAGGTGTTCAGGTGACGTCACTGTGTGCAGAAAAGAAGTATAATACTGCCAATTTCAAGACCAAGTGTTCAGACAATTCTGCAAAGTGGACTGCGGCTGTGTTTGCAGCCATGACAGTTTGAGGTACTGTGGTGTGTATATCTATGGCCTCTCTGCATACTGCATAAGGACGCTATAGTCCTCTGAGATGCTCTCTGAAGAAGGAAAGCGTCTACCTTCAGAAGACCTGAGCTTAGAGCGCAAATGAAATGGAATCCAATGATCTCTGTGGAAACCTCACGTCGTCACATATTCAGAAGAGGCGAATTGAACAACAGAGGAATGTTTCAATCACTCTGTTGCAGCCCTGAAGAGGTTTGTCAGCTGCTCTTGGGCTGATAACCCCAGCATCCGCACACATGGCACTGGCCTTTAAGGCCATAAAGGTGACCAGGCTGTTGTGTGGTGAGTATATGTCTGTTAATGCATGTCTGCGCTTGCGTACATGTGTGCATGTGTGTGTGTGTGTATGTGTGTGTGTGTGTGTGTGTGTGTGTGTGTGTGTATGCGCGCGCACGCGCATGCGTGCGTGCGTGCGTACGTGCGTGCGTGCGTGCGTGCGTGCGTGTGTGTGTGCGTGTGTGTGTGTGTGTGTGTATGCAGATAAGTAAATAAATGTTAAAAGCAAGGCCCTGACCATGCGTGAGTTTGACATAAGATTATTAAGCAGAGAGAGAGACAATGACAATGACAATGACAATGACAAATTGTCAAAAAAAAAATTGAGAGAGAGAGAGAGAGAGAGAGAGAGAGAGAGAGAGAGAGAGAGAGAGAGAGAGAGAGAGCTGTTGCTGTTTCTTGGCAGTGCCATTCAACTTTTAATTGTCTCTCTTCCGTCGCGAGGGATCCATCTCCACAATGACGTCATTCACTGTCGGGCTATATCGGTGTGATTAAGTGGGGAGGGTTCCTCTAGTGCGGTCTTTGTAATCACTCCATTATAAGACCCGAACAATTCCTGAGAGCAACTCGACGCTGCCATAACCTGCCATGTCCTTCTCTTACCTCATTTCCTAACGAATTCTGCATGCACACTTTGCCCACTGTGTGTTAAGGAAAGCACGTGTGTGTTTTGACTGTGACATGAATTTACAATTGTTTGTCAAGTTTGCATACCATGAATTGTTTAGCGGAGCACTTGAGTGATTTTATCATACTTGAATTTCAAACGTCAAATTTTCTACTCCGTTAGTGATTTTTTTTCAAGAGAAATGTAGAAGAATACGGTAAGTTGTTGGAAGACAAAACAAATACCGGATGTGCCGATTCTTTATAATCTCTCAGAATTAAGAAATTTCGAACAATAGTTGAATATAATTGTCACTGGGAGCAGTTTTAAGATGGAGCTAAGAGCACAGGGGTGGCGTGTGGTGGGGGTGGGGGGGCTTAATGAATGCAGAATGCTGGAGAGATGTAGGAATAACAATGATGGAAGGAGAAAGCAGAAGGGAAGTTTGGAAGGAAGGAACAGAAAAGAAGGGCATGGAACAAACGAAGGGAGGGGACATGTAAAAATGGACAAGATGCAAAGCATATAAAAACGTACTCCTAGTTTTACTTGAATACGCCTGAGATATTCCATAAAGAGAACAAAACCGTGTTGGACCGTTATAGCCGTTAGTAACGGCTATTGTGGTAAATATCGGCCGTCATCTGTGACCTATAATGAAGATACCTACAAATTTTCAGGAAGATCGGGCCAAGTAGTTTCTGAGATATTCCACAAGAAGAAAACCCGTTATGGGCCGTTATAGCCGTTAGTAACGGCTTTAACGGTTAGCTAAAACATCGGGCATCATCCGTGACCCATAATGAACATACCTACACATTTTCAGAAAGATCGGCCCAGTAGTGTTGTCTGGAGCGAGTGAAACGCATTTTGACCACGGACGGACAGACACACACATAGAAGACAGCATTTCTTCGTCTCCATTGTAAAAAAATACTCTCCTGTTCTATAAGAACTGGGAGTAAGAAAAGGGACAAGTTTACGGATGGAAGGAGGAGCTGGAAAAGGGGGGAATTCAAAGGGGTTATTGGAGTAAGGAAAGCAAGACAAGGGCAAGGGGGGAAGCTACTGGGGAGTACGTGGATACAGTTGGGAAAAAAAAGAAAGAACGCAAAACGATTTCATGTCTAAATTCACCATATAAAACCATGCCGTGGAGAATGCCTTCATGTGCATATACATGCGATTCAAAGCGGAAACAAACAACAAGCGTATATTCTTACTCACCCTAACACATTCATTCCCTAGCGGTTTAACAATTATACACACATGTCTGCCCCTTAGTTCACCCACATGCATTTTCACTTCATCATAACACGTCAAAACAGTAACAAATGCTTCATATTAACCCCGGTGTACGGCCTTTGAACTGGTGGCCAAACACACATCCAATAACATCTCTCTGTCTGTCGATTTGTCTATCTGTTCATCTATCTGTCTGTATGTCTGCCTGTCTATCTACAAATCTGTCTGCCTGCTTGTCTGTCTGTCCTGCCTGTCTTTTCTGGAGAGAGAGAGAGAGAGAGAGAGAGAGAGAGAGAGAGAGAGAGAGAGAGAGATACAGACAGACAGACAGACAGACAGACAGACAGACCAACAGACAGAAAGAGACGGAAACAGAGACAGAGACTCAGACAGGGAGAGTTCAACGCAGGGGCTTCAAATATATTTGGTATTACACTTTTTTTTTTTGTATCGTTTGCTGATACATCCTGATATACCTGTCGTTAAATTTAAAACTAGCAGTGTCATATCACACAGATAAGTGAAGAAATACAAACAAATAATGTAAAACAAAATTATGCAGACAGGATAACCAGTGTCGACCAAAAGAGGTTTAGGCACAACAGTTGTGCCATTACACATTCACAAAGTGGACCCAAGTGTGGTCCCAAACTTGAAATCAGTAGGCCAACCTGAGGAGGCAGGAGGATAGGCAATCACATTAGTGCATCAGCACGGAAACTCGCAGACAGGGACACAAAGAAGAGAAGGTAAGAAAGAAAACAGAAATTAGAAATAAAATGAAAAAAAAAAACCCACAAGAAACATAAAAAAGAAGAATATAAACGAAGAGTAAGAAGAAAGAAAATAAACCCAAAGGAAGAAAACAAACAAACGATCAAAGAAAAGCGAATTAAGGAAAGGAAAGAAAAAAGAGCCCAGAAAAAAAAACACAGAAAGACATAAAACAGGACATTACCTCTTCAATGCGCCCACTCCTCTTTCCCATTTTTTTTTTGTTGTTGATGTTTTAATGTTTAATACAAGTAACATACCGAATGGAGATGAAACAAAATAGTCTTAGCATTTGGTAATCTGTTCATATTTTTTTCAAATGCAGGGTCACTTTTAATACAAAAAAAAAAGTCTGAACAAAACTGAAACAACTTGTTCAAGCATTTTGTAATCTGTTCATGTTTTTGAAATGCAAGATCACTGAATGTTTTTTTTCCTTTGTGTACCCATAAAAAAGTTATGAAATTTTGATGTTTTCATGAAGTATTTTCATTTGTGGGAGGATATATCTTAAGCGATAAGCCCTCACTTCATCAAAGATTGAAGAGGGAAAATTTGTGGTATTACTGAGATCATTATTTAATATTCACACAATGTGCTTGAGGAATCAAAGTATATTGAATCAAAACTATTTGTCCATTGTATACCAACTTCAGGTCCTTAACAAGAATGATTTGAGGCAAGAAGTATATGTATTCCTTCTCTGTAGCATTGGAACAAGGCTTCAACTATTTACCCTTTTTTTTTTTTTACATACTTTATGGATGGAATCTGTCTCAAGTAACAATATGCTGAGCTCTTTCATGGTTGTTATCTGTCTCAGAGTAAACAATAGCTTTAAATGTCTCTACAGTTTTATTGCTTGCTTGTTTGGGGTAAAAGAAAGGGGGTGAGATTGGTAGAAGAGGGGTTGGTTTGTTGTTTTTTGTTTTGTTTTGTTTTTTCTTACAGTATTACTTATTTGTGTACTTCCGTATTTTTAGTGGTCGTTGTTATTGTATTTCCTCCAAAAAGCATTTTATGAGATCAGCATTTTGGCAAAATGGTCAACAATCATTTTCAACATTATTAATACAAAATGCAACAGTCCAGTATTGTTTTGACAGCATTTAGCTCTAACATTTTAATTTCTAAAATGATGCCAAAAAATACACATACAGAAAGAAAATTCAAATGCTGCTAAATACAATGACCGTTATATAAATAATGAAACGGTCACATCCAATTGAACTGCCTCAGTTTGTCATGCTATTGCAGAGTTTCTGCCCTCTTCTAATTCTCCTGAGTGTTTATAAATACAATGATTGTTGATTGTTTATGAATACAGTGATTTTTAGGTAAATTATGAAACAGTCACATGTAAATGAACTGCCTGTGTTTGTGTTGCTATTACAGATTTTCTGCCCTCTTCTTTTTCTCACATGTGTTTCACATCCACTGCCATCGCAAACCAAATACTAAGCCACACATTTTTAATGGGCGCATAAATCTCAATCACAGGTAAAGATTTAAATTTTTCAGCAGATGGAACTGGTAATTTCTGTATTCTGTATCACAGGACTTGTAGAGAACATAGAGCATGATCTGTTGTTAGTTTAATGAATGAGATGATAATCATCATCCTGCTTCTAGTTTTATTTGTCCTTGTGACCAATATTCCCAAGTTATGAGTATGACAGTTACACTTCTTGTTTTCTCGCTTGCACTGTGGTGTCTTGCATATTTACCAGCAGCATGAATAATTGAGATAAAATAAGAAAGGAGTCCCATGTTACAGCAAATTGTAATCATTATCCCAGCAAAGTCTGCAATCAGGACTTTGGTTCACAATTCACTTTCGCATTTCACACAAACTGAACAGATGCTGATCGTTATCAATACCTTTGCTAAAACAAGTCAGAACTGGTAACAAGCAGTATGTTTTTGGTCTGTCATTGGCGTGCAGTGCCTTTGGTGTGTGAATTCAAGAAACTTTCATTTCAGTGGATCTGGTCAAAATCTGTATGTTTTGTTTGGTCATTCCTTAATTAAACATGGGACTTGGTTTGGCTGTTGTAGGATAAAAATTATCCTGTCAGCAACCGTAAAGACGTTTGATTGCAGAATTTCTTTTTACTGGGTATGGCTTAGATTTCTTTCTGTTTTGTGTGTGTGTGTGTGTGTGTGTGTGTGTGTGTGTGTGTGTGTGTGTGTGTGTGTGTGTGTGTGTGCACACGCATGTGTGTGCCAGAAAAATATTGGTCCGATATTGCAAGGTGAGACAAGTTTTATTTTCATTTTGTTGTTGTTTTTTTTTTTTTTTTAACTCACAGAAAGTATGATAATCCTTAAATGATTTCAAGTTAAGATTGATCTTGTGTTTCTCGGAGGTGGGATGCTACGGTAGTTACTGCTTGCAGTATATTGTTTTTTGTTTTTTTTTTCCCCCATAAACAAAAGACAATAATCATGCACAAGAAAAACAAAACATAGTTTCAGAACCAATTACATATAATTATTAGACATTTAGTAGGTGATGGACAATTGAGGATACATCTCTGTTATGAAACAGAGGTAATAATAGAAACTATTACCAAATGGCATAATATAACATTTTTTTATGATGGGCTTATAGATGGACAATTTCATTTCACAATGGAGAGATTATCCCACCACACCGTCCGTTCTGGCAACATGATGTCTACATACATAAGGCTTAAATTATATAAATAAGGGTATAGTTTTTTTTATTTTTTTCCATGTTAGCTCGAACTCATGGTTTTCCCTACAGTTGCTGACAAATATATTTCTGTTCTTACCCTTATATTTAAACTATTGATGAAACTGGGCATTGTAGGGTTCAAATTGTGTAACTTGCTTTTGTAGATGAAAAATTTGGCAAATAGTAGTATGAAATCTAAAGGCTTGTTTGTTATTACATTTTCTGCACAACCAAACAAGATTAGTTGCTCGTTTAATATTAGTCTTAGAGAATGGGACATTTATTCCATAAAACAGATTCTAAGTCATTCCAGAAATTTTGAATTACAATGCAATTCCAAAACAAGTGCTGAATTGTCTGCGTTTCTGAGTTACAGAAATTACATTGTGGGGAGTCTGTGAGTTTACACATGTGAAGAAACTTTTGTGTGGGGAGAATAATACGGTGTACAAGTCTGAACTGGAACCATCTCAGTTTAGTATCTGTAGTAGTTTTAAGAGGTTTTTAAAAAGATATCTTTCCACTTCAGTCCAGTATACAGACGTTCCCACTTAATCACTGCTGCCGGTGTGATTTTAGAAACCAATTAGGATCGATTTAACTACTTTGTTGTCTTTCTGGATCAAGGTCCATGTTTTATTTTCCTCATCAATAACATGTGCTATGTCTTCTCTGTAATTGAGAATTTCTTGATATTTTCTAATAGCTCTGATGATTCCCTCATATGCTAAAAAAACTAGTTTTTGTAACGTTTGAGTATTTTACCTTAAAATCATTAAAGGACAGAAAATTTCCATTACATCCATTACATGGTTAACTTTTGTTACACCTGCTTCTATCCATTCTTTCATGTAGATCACCTTATTGTCCCTTGTTATGTTTACATTATAATGAATATATTCTGACAGGAATTCTTTCATATTTAAAGGTTTACACTTTGAGCAGAACTTTTTATAGTGTCTAACAACATCAAGCCAGAATGGATTATCGAGTCGTTGGAGTAACACGTTAGCGTACTCGCCTCCGAGCGTTTTCATTTGTTTCATGGCTGGATACAAGGTATATATGAAACTACTAAATTCTGGTTCTGGAATATTTAACCGTCTTAACCAGCTAATCTTCAGAGTCTCAAGTAGTATAAATATGTTACTCACTTTTAGTCCTCCATTTTCATATTCTTCATAAATTACTGATTTCTTTATCTTATTATGTTTTCCCATTCCATAAGAACTGGAACATTTCAGTTTCTATTTCCTTCAAAAGTTGGCTTGGGGGGTCCGGAAGATTGAGAAACAGATAGGTAAACTGAGAAAGAATAAACATTTTTAATATTGCGATTTTCCCAAAAGGAGTGAGATTTCTTCTTTTTTCCATTGTTTTAAGATTTTCTGCACGGCTGAAAGCTTTTGACTGTAATTTATTTCGACAATTTGGTCTGTATTAGTAGAAAATTTTATGCCAAGAACCTTAAAGATACCCGGATTCCATTGGAAGTTTCTATCCCTAAAGTATCGAATTTGACTATTTTTTCTACTTCCAATCCACACTAGTTGAGTTTTATCACAATTCATTTTCAAGCCTGACATCTGTGCATATTCATCAAGGATATCTACAGTTGCCTTGAGAGACTGTTCAGAACCATCAAGTAGCAGAGAAGTATCGTCTGCAAACTGTGACAGGAGAAATTCTGTGTTTTTTTATGCTAAT
>JADBJO010001795.1:280931-283431 GCA_016801955.1 Conus betulinus | reverse complement strand
CTTCATTTGGACTGATCCAGATTATGTTTATTTTGAGCGTAGGTCCAGAGTTAGGAGATGCACAAAGAATAGCACCCATCAGTAATAAATGTGGATAAAGAGACAACAGTTACAGTGACTGGGACACTGGGTTTTAAAAAAATCGATGAAAATTAAGTCAGCAAAAGGAGAGGGTGATGGTGGAGGTGGTGACGTCGGTGGGGTGATTAAGTATTTACGAACATTGAGAGAGAGAGAGAGAGAGAGAGAGAGAGAGAGAGAGAGAGAGAGAGAGAGAGAGAGAGAGAGAGAGAGAGAGAGAGAGAGAGAGAGAGAGAGAGAGGATTTCTCGTCCTTTGCATCATTAATCAACTTTTTTCTGTTTCTTTTCTACGTGACATCCATTAGAACAATGACGTCATTACGGACGGATGTTTTTTGCAAGGCCAAAGACTCTGTATTGTGGGGAGGACTCTCACCGTGTGATCCTCCTCATCTCGTCATTTCAGACACATTCAGGACCTGGATGAGCGAGTCAACGTGGACCTATTTTGGCCATGAATTGTTTGGCAGCGCACTTGGATGATTTATCATGGTTTGAATGTCAAATGTCGAATTTTCTATTCTGTAGGAACTCATCTTTCACGAGAATGCTACAGGGAAAGGGAACTGATCAGAAGGCAAAATAAAATACAGATATGCCTGTTGTTGATGGTCTCTCAGGTTTCAGAAACCTCACTGTGTTTGTAACAATAATTCACCGCAATAGTCACCGAATCACACACACACACACACACACACACGCACGCACGCACGCACGCACGCACGCACGCACGCACGCACGCACGCACGCACGCACACACACACACACACACACACACACACACACACACTGATTAACACAATCACATGATGGTATCAAGTGTCAGACTTGCTAAGGCCACGTCGACAAACAACCAGTCAGACAAAAGAAGTCCTCCTTTCCATTAACAACCAAACTTTTACACTATTTACATACAAATTCTCTTTACTTCGTTTCACAAGTTTCATTTTTATTTTGTTTATTTATTTTTATATTGAAACAGACATATTCCTAATCAAACACATACAAACGTCCTCCCGGACTCAAATTAAAACTTCTCTCCTTTTTCAAGTTCGCATCTACAGTGCTGCACACACACACACACACACACACACACACACACACACACACACACACACACACACACACACACACACACACACACACACACAATATTCAATCTTCTGAACGTCTGTATGTACGTGACCTCTCCACCCACTCTCCATCAGCACGTGCCAGTTATTAGAGATGCTCTCTGAAGAAGGAAAGATTCTACTTTCAAAAGCCTGAGCTTGGAGCACAAGTGAAATGGAATCCAGTCATCTGTATGAAAACGTCACCTTCTGTATCTGCAAGGAGCAAGATGAATAACACAGAGATGTGTGTATTCCCCCTTTTCAGTCCAGCAGGGGTGTCTCAACAACTAATTGCGTTTCAGTCACCTGCACGCATGGCGCAACATGAAGCATTCGTGACGAATGGCCGGGGGAGGGATGGAGGCACTTCAATTGTTTTCGAGTGTCATCAAAAGATGTGACTTACAGAATGGGAAATCGATTGTTAGCTACTCTGTATTGAACATCCTGTTCCGATGAGACGTGAGCAATATAAGCTGTTCCCTTTAGAAACAAAACAAAACGAAACAGACTAACAAACAGACAAACTACTTATGCCATCTTATTCCTTTTTTTGATATGTAAAGGACTGATGTTACCTTCTGTTCGATTCCATCCCATTGTGGTATTTGGGGTAATGAGCTAGCTGATAGATGTGCAAAGAGAAGAGCCAGAAATGAAAAGTGCGCCACGGTATTGAATGTATCTTTTTCTTACTGGAAGTCCATCAATTATTAAAGCAACCGTCTGGTGCCCAATTCAGAAGAAAACACTACAAACATACGTTGCTTGGTGAGGCTGACAAAAACATACTCATTTGATTAAACATGAACATGTAAACAGCATTCCTCATTTACAAGCGAAAAATATGTACCGACACAGAAATTTCATTTCAGTATTTTATAAATCAAAACTTGATGCCTCAAAAACTAAATATACAAACGAAGCAAAATGTATTGTGAAGAACGAAGAATGACCAGCATGCATCTGCGGTTTGACTGTTTACTTCTTCAAGCTCATTTACCGCCATTATCAGGCATGTCCTTGTGTGATGTCTTCTCAGATTTAAAGTTTGCCTTCAATGTTTTTCTTTTTCGTTACTTTGTAGTCCAGTTAAGCGTTTACTTTAAGATTATTTGCAGGTATGTTGTAGGGATGTTTAGATGGACATTTATATGCACATAGATAACCACATTTATGCATACACTTACGTAGTCACATACATGTGTGCATCTCTCTCTCTCTCTCTCTCTCTCTCTCTCTCTCTCTCTCTCTCTCTCTCTCTCTCTCTCATTATGTGAACAGACGTGAAACTGAAATATTA
>JADBJO010001795.1:270931-275931 GCA_016801955.1 Conus betulinus | reverse complement strand
TTCTTCTTCTTCTTCTTCTTCTTCTTCTTCTTCTTCTTCTTCTTCGTGTCAGTTATTAATTCATTTATCCATCAGCTTAAAATCATGCACAGTGTGCTCTCAAAACTTAGCGGATGTGGTGTAGCGTATATGGACTAGTCCGCACACAGTGACGCCTCTTGATGAAACTGAAACTGAAACTGGAACTCTTCTTCTTCTTCTTCTTCTTCTTCTTCTTCTTTCTTCTTCTTCTTCTTCTTCTTCTCTCACTCTGTGTAACTTTGTTTATTTACGAATGAATATATTCATAACTGTACTTTCATCCAACAAGGAAGAATATAGAAAACATTCATTTGTCCATCAACTATCATCATGGAATGAAATTGGTTTTGTTCCTCTCTCTCTCTCTCTCTCTCTCTCTCTCTCTCTCTCTCTCTCTCTCTCTCTCTCTCTCTCTCTGAATGTCTGTCTGTCTGTCTGTCTCTCTCTCTCTCTCTCTCTCTCTCTCTCTCTCTCTCTCTCTCTCTCTCTGTCTCTGTCTCTGTCTCTGTCTCTGTCTCTGTGCATGTTTTTGGCTCACACTGTCTGTCTTATACGACTGGAGATCTCATACTGATAACTGAAGCATTCAGTCTTCACAGTTGACCATGCGTGTGTTGATAGAATAGGTATCAAGAAGGGGGATGAGTACGACGGCAGGAGGAGAGGAGAAAGGAATGGAGACAGGGGGAGGGAGGGGGTGGAGCAAAAGAGCTGGGATGACGTGGTAGTTTTAATATTTTCATGTGGACGAATTTTGATTGTCAATTTAAAACTTTAAAAAAGGATTACTCTGTTCATGACAGGCTTGATGTTACACTACCTAGCTTTCTATTTCATTACGTTTTCTTATCATATCAAATATTATATCAGAATTAGTGTGAATGGTGTACGAGTCAGTAAATATAATATTCTTATCCATGGCTTACAAATTATTGACGATGACATCTGACTGTGAGAGAATGATATCGGTGATAATGACAAAATAGTAATATCACGCCAGAAGAGCAGTTCCTGATGTGAACAGACATGTGTGGACTGTACAGCAGACTAGGAAAACGTTGAAACATTAGCAATAGGACAGAGATTTCGAAAATATTGACACGTTTCATGCGTGGTATGATGAGAAGTTATTTCGATGTAACACAGAATTCACACCAATGAATCATGGCGATTTCTTTCCTGATAGGCACACTACTAGCATATGGCAGACATTAAAACAGAATTTCAAGGAGAAATGTACACGTCGTCATAGTAAATCGTTTACTGCAAAACGCGGGCACCAGACTGGCAAATACCTGAAACAGAATTCCCTGTTGAGGAGACGAGACCAGACTGATAAATTGTGGAAGGGAAGTGTTTACTGTGGAACAGAGACGCTGGGTTAGCATCTTCCTGAAGAGAAACAGTTCACTGAAGGATGGTCGTAGCGCCACCTGGCTGTCTGGAGAGAGAGAGAGAGAGAGAGAGAGAGAGAGAGAGAGAGAGAGAGAGAGAGAGAGAGAGAGAGAGAGAGAGAGAGAGAGAGTCGAAGACATCCAGTGACGTCAGAGCCCATCCTACAATCCATGAAGGAGTTTCACAAACCACAGAGATAATCAGATTATGGATTGAACTGATGGATCTTACCTGCTGATAAATATTGACTGTGCCTGGAGAACATTAAGCTAGGCTTGAAACTGGAGAAATGTGCTTGTCGTTTACCTTTATATGACATGTCATTGAAAAACCAATGCGATAAAAGATTAATACATCGCAGTAGCAATCGTCTAAAACCATACTTGATGGTGAAAAAAATAACACTTCAGTAGATGATCATTTAGCTCCTAAACGTCAGAGATCAGTGAGGTATAAATATATCGGTAGCTAAATGTATTGCTCTTACATCTGTTCAACGTCACAAGTCAAGTAGCAATAACATCGTGTGGTAAAAACTAATATCTATCTCTGGCTTACAAACACACAATCAGTAAGCCAACACTGTATTGAAAATCACAAATCGCAGACTGTACGAGCAGATCTGTTGCTCCAGTTATCTATGACTATATCGTTAGGTTAACATTTCCGCATTTCACAGTTCACTGATGTCATGTAATGCGGAGCGATATTTCGTATGCTACGCGATTACATGAGACAGTACAGATTAACAAAAGATTATTATTGATTCGTGCGTTACACTATAGGTTAGTCGTGTGACACAAGGGAGCGTATTGACTGAACGTGGCCCAGGGTTTGAGTTAATTTTTTAACACTGTTCACGCGATTTGAATATAAACAGGCGTTGACCTGTATCGGTGCGCACTCTGAGAATGGAACAGATGATTTAGATGAAGAAGAGGCGGACTGTGCCCATTGATAAAGGCAGAGGCCTAACACATACAGAAGTATGTGAATTGTAGTTGATTGACCGGTACTCAAGCCGTAAGTATCTAATTTTATATTGTGAGAATCTAGATTATTCTCCATTTTGTTTTTTTCAACGGTTTATTGTTGAAACCGAAACTATGTTTGAAAAAGTGAAGAGTTCAAAAATGTTAAAGTGTAACATGACTGCTAATTGGCTGGCAGTGTTTTGAACTCGTGTTTATCCGGTTTGTTATAGCTGGGCCGACTCCCCGTGCGGTAGAGGAAAGAAGAGACTGGAGATCGGGCACTAAGGTGGATGGCCGGGGGCTGCGCGCGTTCCCGGGCCAAGTTCCGATCCGTGGGAAGATCCAGGTTGGGCAAAAGTTTGTCACCGACCAGTAGTTGTGATATGTAATGGGCAGTATGGGATCCCCGCACAGAGGAAGCCAGTTCCGGACACCACAGAGAGTGTGTGTGGACACTTGCAGTGAGTAAATCTGCAACATTGATAGTGACTTTCAAAGAGGCGTGCTTGACTGGTTGCACCAGCTGAAAGAATCACAGATTATGAAAATATGTAAGCTTTGATTGATGCCAGAGTAAAGAACCCCCATGGGATTTTAAAAGATTAAGGAGGGGATGAATCGAAATTGTCCTTTGTTTTGCGCCTTATGTGTATGGAGTGGATGCAGTTGTGTGCGGAGGAAAGACGTCATGTTCGTGTGTGTATGTGCGTGCATGCATGGATAACCAACGTCTGACAACTGATCACTACAAACTTCAGTGTTAGTTTTGTCGGGCAGGCATCATTGAATCTGAAAAGAAACTGCCGTTTACGTGGAACATGGATGGCAGCTAGTTCTAAGGTTAAGTCAGCAAACAAATGTTACAATACGAACTGAAGCTTTCAGGTAAAGACTGAAACCTGGGAGCACTATGGTCCATCTACCTTTGACCTCTCTGCCCTCTCCATCAGCACATGCCGGTCCTCAGAGATGCTCACCGGAGAAAGAAACCTTCCGTTTTCAAAAGCCTCGCTTGAAGTAGAAATGGAATCTAGTCATTTTTATAGAAATATGATCAGTATCTAAAAGGGGTATATGAATGACACAGGGATGTAACCACCCGTGGCAGCCCAGCCAACGTTTCACAAAAGCTGTTCGGGCTGATGTCTTAGACGCATGCATGCATGACGTGAAGATTAGCATCCGTGAAGGGTGGTGGCAGGGTGGAGGGTAGAAGCACTTCACATCTCTCGACTATTGTCAAACGATGCAGCCTGCTGGATTGAACACTGACGTATAGCTCTTCTAGGGTGATCTTTCTATTCTAATAGGACACCCTGATATTGCAAACTGTTTTGTAAAAAAAAAAAAAACCAGCTAGATGTCTAGTAACTAAAAAAAGTGTGGAGAATGTGGAGGTGCAGCATTTATGCTGTGAGTAACTGCTCTTGGTAGCCATTGTACATTTGTGGAATGAAATCGATCGATGGTTCAGTCTCGTATTGAATTTAGCATTAAAGCTCTATTGGCAGGTTTAAATCCGATTATGATTGCAGTCTTATTTGAAAATGTTCCGTCCTTCATTACGTCGAAGCTCTCGCTCCACTCCTCTCTCTCTCTCTCTCTCTCTCTCTCTCTCTCTCTCTGTATGTGTGTGTGTGTGTGTGTGTGTGTGTGTGTGTGTGTGTGTGTGTGTGTGTGTGTGTGTGTGTGTGTGTGTGTGTGTGTGTGTGTGTGTGTGTGTGAGAGAGAGAGAGAGAGAGAGAGAGAGAGAGAGAGAGAGAGAGAGAGAGAGAGAGAGAGAGAGAGGAGGGGGAGGCATTTTTTATTTTGTCAGACTTCCATGTGGATGGGATAAAACTGTATTGTTCTTCGGTGTGTTAGCATGAATGACTAAATGGGCTGCAATATACGTGATCAAGGTATGATACGATGTACACGGCTCTGATTTGAACTTGATGTCCGCCATCATCTGTCACTCGTACAGTTCTTGTTGCTGCAGAAAATGCAATCCTCAACGGACAGAACTGGCAATCAACTACCTTAATCTTGAGCACAAAGATAAAATCAAACTGCCAACAACAATTATGTTTTGGTTTAAGTTAAAATAATTGGTTGGTGTCATTTGAGATATTTGCCTGTGTAATGATGGCATCTTATACTGTCAACAAACAACTACATTAATCTTGAGCTCAAAATAGCTTAAAAGGATTTGTTGGCGTGATGTGGGATGTTTACGTGTGTGAGGGATGACGTCTGGTGCTGTCAACAAAGTTTAGCTTCCATTTCGCCAGGCCCTGGTGCTATTGTGGTCTTTTTGATCATGTAGGTGAAGTAACAGTTGTGCGGAACGGACAGGGTTTGCACACATCTCTCTTTGTGTTTGAGAAGGGCACACGATTTCTGTGCAAAAAATCAATGGTAGAGTGGTATATTGGTGAAATCAACTTTTTTAAAAACTTGTTCTAGCAGATCCAGTACACAGACACGTAAACGAATCTATAATCTTTGTCATTTGTAATTTTTTTTTTTTTTTTTTTTTGCTGTCCCAACCTCTGCGCCACCTCAGAGGCAGTGCACCCACGCTGCTCATTCCGACACCCCGTCCACAGCCACAGCCCGGTCGGCCCC
>JADBJO010001795.1:248431-263431 GCA_016801955.1 Conus betulinus | reverse complement strand
TCAAGCTCCTCCTGTGGTTGATGTTTCAGGCATCAGCATGCGTGGCACAAGCGTCAGTCTGCGAAGAAGAGTGTCTGAATGGAGGACAGAGGCACTTCACATCTTCTCCAGACTCTGCTCAGAATATACAGTCTGATGAATGGAACATCGATTTTTAGCTACTCTAACACGTTTATCTTTCCATTGGTTTGGACAGACACACACCTACCGCAGCCTTTTTGTGTGAATTCCCAGACATCTCCAATACCTAAAGGGAGTCACACGTGCAGAATGTAAGTGTTGACCAAGTGCTATTGGTGGCCTGTGTGCTTCAGTAGACGGAGATCCATGAATGGTCCAGTCTCTCAGCAAGATTATCATCATCAATGTTCTGGCAGTTTTGGTTCTCATCACAATGAACGTCTGATCCGGATTCTGTTCTGTCCTGTCCTGCACTAAGCCCGACCCCCCTTCCTCATCTCCCCCCCCCCCCCCCCCCTCTCTCTCTCTCTCTCTCTCTCTCTCTCTCTCTCTCTCTCTCTCTCTCTCTCTGTGTGCACGTGCTCATGCATGTATGCGTGCATACATGCAGGTGTGTGTGTATGTGCGCGCGCGCGCGCGCGCGCGCGCGCGCGCGTGTGTGTGTGTGTGTGTGTGTGTGTGTGTGTGTGTGTGTGTGTGTGTGTGTGTGTGTTCGTGCGTGCGTGCGTGCGTGTGTGTGTGTGTGTGTGAATGTGTGTGTGTGTGTGTGTGTGTGTGTGTGTGTGTGTGTGTGTGTGTGTGTGTGCATGTGTGTGCATCTGTGTGTGTGTGTGTGTGTGTGTGTGTGTGTGTGTGTGTGAATGTGTGTGTGTGTGTGTGTGTGCGTGTGTGCGCGCGTGTGTGAAAAGAACAGATGAATAAATAATGGACGTATCAGTCAATGAATAAGTTAGCATCTACGCTGACAATGAAGGAGTGACTGCAATAGATTTTAATAAAAGATTATCGGGTTAGAGAGAGAAAGATGATACGATTTTATTGACAATGGCCTGCATGTGGTGGGATTGAGTTGGAAGGATCTCCCAGTTGTGGCCTTTTTGATCACCCCATAACATCCCCTTACCCCACTGCCCTCAACCCACCCCCTCCATTCCCCTCTACGTGCGTTTATCTGTGCACTGGTGTGATATTCTTACCATGATTTTTCTCAAAATGCTGCGCGTTCTGTCCTAGTGAGGGAGCGATCAACTGTTACCAAGCATGCAAATCACAGAAAGAGGGTGACTGATGAAATCCATTATTCTTCCTCACCAATGGTGATCAAGTTTTCACCCTACGTGACATCCATCACAAGAATGACGTCATCAGAACTGCTTTCTTCTTTGGCTCAATAGCCCCGGGATGCGTGAATGGACGGGAAGCATTTTCACGATGTGACTCTTTTCTTTGGTTTATTTCAAATCCCAGCTGAGATCATGCTGAGCAAGTCCATGTGGGAATTTTTCCCAAAGAGTTGTTAAGTTCCACACTTGAGTGCTCCAACGTGTTTTGAATACTGAATGTGCATTTTCTGTTCCTTGAGGAATTACTTCAATTTGGAAAAAAAAAAGCGGAGATTTTTGGACTGCAAAACATTATCGAAGATATATCATGGTCGATCTTGATGCTCTTTGATGTATTGAACTTTTTACATCGTTCTTTAAATTAATGACTAGAATTTGTCAGTCAGAAATGGTCTCTCCATTTACCACTTTTCTTGCCATCTTCTGAAGGCCTGCACAACTCTCTCTCTCTCTCTCTCTCTCTCTCTCTCTCTCTCTCTCTCTCTCTCTCTCTCTCTCTCTCTCTCTCTCTCTGTGTCACACACACACACACACACACACACACACACACACACACACACACACACACACACACGCACGCACGCACGCACGCACGCACGCACGCACACACACACACACACACACACACACACACACACACATGCCCATGCATACCCCATTAGGGGCAGATTTAGTAGGACTTTAGGGGGTCTAAACGGAAATGGAACAAGGAGGTCGAGAGGAACAATGCAATAGATGCAGGAACTGAAGATACAAAAAGAAAAATGCAAAGGAAGGTATAGAAATGGAAGGCAGGGGAGGACAACTCAATGGAAGAATGGAAGGGGGCAAAAGAAATAGGATGAGGGGAGAGAGGGAATTTTTTAAAAAAAGCAAAAACCTCGAATCACCAGAATGATTAAGTGTAGGCTGGGAGAGAAACTGCCCGGATTAAGCATCAACATAGGGATATAGTCAGTGAAAAAAGAAAAATGACAGAAAAACATGGTTTAAAAAATCACAATAAAACAACACGCCGAAAAGATTGATGACTTCATCTTTATCCATATATCCACTCCAAAACTAATACAAACAACAAGTATTCTTTGTTCATTACGTTCACCCACCAATTCCTAATCACTCCCCAACACATATACACATGTCTCCCCCAGAAGTCGCCCTCAGTATTTTCAATTCTCTAAACAGAATCATAACCAATGTTCCCCAGAGTCACCCTTGGTGTTCGTCCTGTTAAATAAGCCCCCCCCCCCCCCCCTCCTAAATTACATATACTGTTATAGATCGCTGTATGTGCTCGAATATACGTGACCTGTTACAGCAAGAGAATAAAAATGGAGAGAGGCGTCAGGGCTTTTCAGTGAATACGCTTAATAGAGAATAATGTGTGGGGGATAATGTCCTGGGCGTCTGCTTGCATGGAACGCACGGTAGAGTTTGTGAAGGGCGGTTGGGGGTGGAAGTTAGAGGCACTTCACTTCTTCTGCCCACTGTTGTCGAAATAAACAGCCTGCTGGATGGGAAATCGATTGTTGGCTGTTCTACGCTTATCGTCTCTTTCTTTCAGACATACCTACCGCGCTCGTTTTTTTGTAGTTGAACTGCATGCATCTTTTTTTATACCTCAAAGTGGTTGCAAAGTCCCTTTTTATAGAGGTCACAGATTTTGAGCTTTGGACCAGCGTGTTTGATGGATCGTGCATATCTGGTGGAGGGAAGATCTATCGATGAAGCAGTCTTTCAGTAAGACAGGTGTTGACGCTATGTCGACGGCCTTTTATTCATGGAACAGAGGAAGTCTGAACTGCACTAAGCCACTTCCTGCCCCTCCCTTTTCTCTCTGTCTTTGTCCCCGTCTTGGTCTTGGTCTCAGTCTCTCCCTCCCCCCCCCCCCCCTCCTCTCTACTATCATGCCCTGCCTCCCTCTCTGCATCCTCTCTCACCACTCTCTCTCTCTCCCTTTCCCTCTCTCTCTCTGCTCTATTTCTTTCTCTGTCTTTGTGTGTGTGTGTGTGTGTGTGTGTGTGTGTGTGTGTGTGTGTGTGTGTGTGTGTGTGTGTGCGTGCGTGCGTGCGTGCGTGCGTGCAAGTGTGTGTGTGTGTGTGTGTGTGTGTGTGTGTGTGTGTGTGTGTGTGTGTGTGTGTGTGTGTACGCGTGTGTGTGCATGAGTGCGCGCGTGCGTGCGTGCGCGCGCGCGCGCGCGCGTATGTGTGTGTGTGTGTGTGTGTGTGTGTGTGTGTGTGTGTGTGTGTGTGTGTGTGTGTGTGTGCACGTTTGTGAACATGCATACATATGTGTTATGAAACTAATCAAGAAGAGAAATAAATCGATGCAAGAAGAAGTATTTCTACCAATAAATTGATAAACAAAACCACAGAAACAAAGTATGATGGGAATGGTTATACTGAGTTCAACTGAAGATTATCCAATCAATTGATTAAAAAACAACAACAACAACAACAACAACAAAGAAGGAGATTGATGAAGGCCATTGCTCTTTTGTGGCGGTGCTAATCAACTTTGACCGTCTCTCTCCCCGTCACCAGACATCCATCAGCACCATGACGTCATTAGCTGCCGGGCTATGTCGGGGGATTGGGTGGGAAGGGCTCCCCTTGTGTGGTCCTTTTATTCACTCCATTACAAAGCCCATTCCAGAGACTGACAAACAAATCGACGCTGCCACACCTCCCTACCCCGTCCTATCCTTCTTTTTTTTCCCCTCCCCCTCTCCCTCCCTTCCCCTCAACGGCTTACACGTGCACTTGAGCATTTGATCGTGATTTGAATTTGAAATGTTGCCTTTTTAGTACCGATGAGAGAATGATTTACTCTCCCGAGTGAACTGTAGTTATTTCTGCAGAGTAAGTAAAGTCAAGTTGTCTACAGCTTTGACAAGCTCATAGGGGCTTATTTTGTTTGTGTAGTTATCAATACGATGAAATATTATGACAATAGTGACAATATGCACTGTTGAAATTAACATGCACATACTGTGCATTCCAAACGTCAAAAATAAAGAAACGTTGTACGAGGAGGACGGATCTCTATGGTATCATGTGACCCTTGGTTTAAGACAGCGTAAATGGAAAGCATATAACATCGTGAAGAACACACCCCAAACAAGCACCTAAAACAACACCAAATTTGATTTGGAGGAAAAGCAGAACACTGTAAGACTGTGAGGGGGAAATAACCTATGCTAGCTGACTATGTTCGGTGGATCCTTGCAAGTAATATTCGTTTGATTTGGTCCAGATTATGGCTGTTTCAGTTGTGGTTAAGTACGCGCTGCTTCACAAAGGACAATGGCATCCATCTGTGTAAACTATGGGCACAACATTACAGGGAATGAAGTAACTGGAGCTGTGAGTGTAGAAAACCATCCACATTGAAATGAACTAAAGGAAAAGGCGGGGGACAAGGTTGAAATGTTGCCCCAGGGCTTGGCTGGAAAAAAGCATTTACATTGCTTATCTCATTACCCTGGGTAAATAAAACGTGGCTTTGTTTCGTTTCCTCTCTCTCTCTCTCTCTCTCTCTCTCTCTCTCTCTCTCTCTCTCTCTCTCTCTCTCTCTCCCAAAATAGACTGCTACTGTTAACGACTGGATATACTGTGTCATTGCATATAGATGTTTATATGCGAAAGATTTATAATTTCCTCAGGCAGTGTAGGTGTTTGGGCCAGCATCATATATACATCATTTTAAGCGTGAATGGGATAGGTACTCATTTATCTTTTTCTCTCTCTTTTCCCCATTTTCAACCTTTTTATGTGTGTTTGGCTTTATACACTTTGATTTCGCCTGTCTTCGCTTTACCCCATATAACATCGATACATATTTGAACAACTCCCTCTCACTCACCTAGTCTATCTGCTGTCTGTCTGTCCCTGTCTCTGTCTCTCTCTCTCTCTCTCTCTCTCTCTCTCTCTCTCTCTCTCTCTCTCTCTCTCTCCTCTCTCTCTCTCTGTCTTTCTCTCTCTCTCCTCCCCTCTCTGTTTTCGTGTCCCCCCATGTGTTCTCTGCCTCTCTGTCTGTCTGTCTGTCTGTCTGTCTGTCTGTCTGTCTGTCTGTGTCTGTCTCTCTCTCTCTCTCTCTCTCTCTCTCTCTCTCTCTCTCTCTCTCTCTCTCTCTCTCTGTGTGGTGTGTGTGTGTGTGTGTGTGTGTGTGTGTGTGTGTGTGTCTGTCTGTCTGTGTCTCTGTGTGTGTGTGTCTCTGTGTGTGTGTGTGTGTGTGTGTGTGTGTGTGTGTGTGTGTGTGTGTGTGCGTGTGTGTCACGTGCGCAGTGTGTCAGTGTATGTCAGTGTGTGTGTGTGTGTGTGTGTGTGTGTGTGTGTGTGTGTGTGTGTGTGTGCAATAGACATAAAGATGAATGTGTGTTGCAGAATTCAATACCTCAAATGTGTCTTTCTAACAATGACTCTCCAAAGCACTGAAAGAGAGAGCCAAAAGCCATGGGGTCTGATGCACACTTCCCATCCAGCTCGCAGTCAAAAAGTGCCGGTGCCATTAACCCTAGGCCCCTAGCAGGCATGGGAAAGGCGTGCTACAATGCCGCAAGCCTCATCCTTTGACAAATCGGTCCAGGAATGGCCGTGTGGTAGCACTCCCCCCCCCCCCCCCCCCCCCCCCCCCTCTCTTAGAAATACCCAGGTCAACAAAAATCGCTCCGTGCAAAACATGCACCTCGGAGATGAGCCCAGGGAGGACACTGAACCCCATCCTGTTTCAAAGGCTGATTGATACCCCTCCGTCTGTTTTCTCTCTTTTCATTGGATGAACTGTGAGATTTCCATGGTGACGGCTGTGTTCCCTGACATGTGTGCTTTAATCTCAAGTGACAGGGAGTGGGTTCATTTCTTCGTGACCTCGCATTAGGGCTGAACTCATAAAGGAGAGCAGATAGGTCAGAAGCGGAGGCAGATAGGTCAGAAGCGGAGGCAGATAGGTCAGAAGCGGAGGCAGATAGGTCAGAAGCGGAGGCAGTCCAGCAAACGAGTGACAGATGGCCACGTCATGCTTTAACGTCCTCCTCTCCGTTCAATTTCCAAACGCCACAGCCATGCAGTATGCATTATGGCTGACTGGGAAGACCACATTGTCAAACACAATCAGTTTTCCTTACGTTGTAGAACCCTCAAGAGCAATTAAATATTGAGCCGATTTGCCAAGACTGAAGACACAGAAGAAGACTGTGTGTGAAAATCACGATTTTTTTTAAAAACCAGGGAATGTAATAACCATATTTTGTCTCTACTGGCATAATTTCTATTTCTTTCTTTTATCTGAAAACCTCAAAATTGTTTCCAGTGCTTTATTCGGATGAAACATTCATTACAAAATCATCCTAAAACAAACAAACAAACAAACAAACAAAACAGAAAGAGAGAGAGAGAGAGAGAGAGAGAGAGAGAGAGAGAGAGAGAGAGAGAGAGAGAGAGAGAGAGAAGGTGGAGGGGGGGGGGGCGGAGGACAATAGTGCATTAATGCATTATGAATCCTAATCGTTGCCCAATAACAAAACGAAAAACTACAATTTACATCAACTGTGTAGCCCGCTATCCATCAGCATGCAACGAATACTCCCTGTTTATGTTGTGTTGTGCACCATCACACTGTTTTATCTATTAAACAAACGTCTTTCTTACAGCCACCAATGAAACCTGTTCCATCTGTTTTCAGAAGTAGCTTCAGAGTTCTGAGAAAATCTCGACCAACAATGAAACCTTTCAGCTGTCTTGAAGACTACATGACTTTGCGGCGAGTCTTAAAGCTTGGAACGTCAGCCTGTCTATTTCTAACACGTCAGACCTCCTCACGAGTGCTGGATGGTCCTCACAAATGATGGGCGAGGGTGAATAAAACTTCCAGCCTCAATGGTCTAAGCTAGGGGCAAGTGTAATGAAATCCAGTCATCACCATGGAAACATCGCACTCTGTATCCCAAAGGTCAAGAGGAATCAAGCAGGGAGGTTTAACAAAGTCTTGGCATTGCCACATAGCGTCCTCTGTTGGTTCCTGGGCCGATTTTCCTGGCGCTTGTTTGCGGAAAGCATACTGGTGTAACTGGTCGAGACACGCTCTTCCAGAGTGGGGTGGACAGAGATGGTTTTGGGGGAGGGAGGGTTTTGTTAGGGACAGGAGTGGCTTGACATCAGGAGGCTTTTGTTGCCCCAGTCTTCTGTGGGCTTGCTGACGTTGCTGCGTCCTTTCCATACGCCTGGTAGTAGTAGTGTGTGGTAAGTTTTGTAAAGCCAGAGAGAGAGAGAGAGAGAGAGAGAGAGAGAGAGAGAGAGAGAGAGAGAGAGAGACAGACAGACAGACAGACAGACAGACAGACAGACTCTCTCTCTCTCTCTCTCTCTCTCTCTCTCTCTCTCTCTCTCTCTCTCTCTCTCTCTCTCTCATTCAATTCTGAACCGGCTGTTTTACGTGAGGATGATTCTCAGCGACTCGAGGGTATCACGTTCTTGTTCTAGACGCTACCAGAATAGGGAGTCTCCTTAGCTGGAAGAACATGTATAACTGCTAGGACTAAAATTCTAAATAACACAGAGAAAGAGATCTTCACAAATAAACTGTATTTGTGCTGATGATGAATGATTACAAGAAATATAGCATTTCCACTTTAATCAAATTCATTGAAAACATTTTTTTTTTCATTCTTGATTGTACACAATTATTCAGTGTACGACCAGAAACAGTCACAGTTTTATCACATACATTTTTAATCATGTACACAAAGTAACTTACAACATTTATTCTATTTCAGTTATGATTGCACTGGCAGATGCTCAATAAATCTCTTAATGGATCTAGTTGCAAAGTGATACGACTGCAGGCGGAAATCTTAACAAATCTTAAATAAATGTTAGCAAACCGCCAACAGAAACGTGGACAAACGAGTCACAAGACAAAACACGACGCGTTTCGACCTCTTATGTCTTCTTCAAGACCTAATAATACGGTTAAAAATGATGACTAACCCAAACAGTCCTTAATAATTCCATAGCTTGAAAGCTACACAGTGAATTGATAAAAAAAATCATACATTCACACACACATTTTCCACTACATGAAGGATGGGTTATAATGATAAATGATTCTGTTGTTTGAATGTGTTTGTTTGTGTGAGAATGTCCTATTGAAAATAATTGATTTTTCTTCTGTTTTTTTTTTTATGGGGATGATAGTGGGGGCAGAAGTAGTGGTAGTGGACGAAGGGGAGGGAGGAGGAGGTGTGTGGAAGTGAGTAGGGCGTGGGAAAGGTGAGAGTCCGTTGTGTGATGCTCCTAATCAGATATTCCAGACTGCTTCCCATGCTTTCGTAATGGGAAAATGGGAAAATCACATTTCGTTTAGTTTCTAACATGTGCGGGTTAAAGGTGATATGAATATAAATCTTCTGAATTTTGTCGTGGAAAAAAAAAATTCATCAGCTCCTAGCGAAACAATGAACATTTTCACCAGACAGTTTATACGATCTAGAAACTAGCATGAAATACAACTGAAGATTTCTGGTGACAGATAATAAGGAAACTTGAGACAAATGATATAATTGAGGAAAACTCCAGACAGGACATGACAGAGAAGAAAGGTGGCCGATTTTGTGATTGGGAAATAAGAGGTATCTGATAAGATGACTGAAGAAAACTGGCAACATAAAATTGAGGAAAATTGGTCACCGAAGATTTGATTTAGAAACATTGGTGATATATATGATTCGTGAAAATAGGTAACTGATAACATAATTGAGGAAAAGTGGTGAAAGATTATATCCTCGAAATTCGTTCATGGATGACATGATTGAGGAAAACGGTAGGTGATGGCATGGTTAAGAAGCACTGGAGACGTATCTGACTGAAGAAAACTGGTAACATTCTGTAACTGAGGGGAAAAAAATGGTAACTGATGACATGAGGAGGAACATCGGTGACATATTACATAACTAAGAAAAAGTGGTAATAAATTATTGAGATTGAGAAAAATCAGTAAGTGATGATATGATTGACTACTGGTTACATAACACGTTTGAAGAATACGATGTGGTAAATGTGCACAGGTGACCACTTCTGGAAGATACGATTTGAGACAAAAGCTGGAGCGGTGGGTTCAGACTCATCCCTACTGAACCAGAATTGGGCCCAACCATCAGACACCCGTGTCTGACTACAGAAGTGGCCTATCAGAGAGAGAGAGAGAGAGAGAGAGAGAGAGAGAGAGAGAGAGAGAGAGAGAGAGAGAGAGAGAGAGAGAGAGAGAGAGAGACGTTTTCATTGACAATGGCCTACATATAGCTTTTACGTCAAGGGGGAGTACATTAAAACTTGCAGCGCCAAAAAGGTAATGCAAATAGGCAAAACAAAACAAACAAAAACTGATAACGTTTATGTTAATGTTAGGACCATGAAGTAGAAAAGGAAAATGACGTACTTTTTCATCGTTCAAAATGACTATGCAATTTTCTGACTAACATAATCACTTATACAAGCGCCATAAACAGGCACATATACTCTCTGAAATAAATCATTTCCACTGGACCATGTAAACCATGAAAAAACAGTGTGTGTGTGTGTGTGTGTGTGTGTGTGTGTGTGTGTGTGTGTGTGTGCGTGCGTGCGAGCGTGTGTGTGTGTGTGTGTGTGTGTGTGTGTGTACGTACGTACGTACGTACGTGCGTGCGTGCGTGCGTGCGTGCGTGCGTGCGTGCGTGCGTGCGCGCGTGCGTGTGTGTGTGTGTGTGTGTGTGTGTGTGTGTGTGTGTGAGAGAGAGAGAGAGAGAGAGAGAGAGAGAGAGAGAGAGAGAGAGAGAGAGAGAGAGAGAGAGAGCGTGTAGCTGCACGCGCTAGTAGTAAATGTGCATTGTGCAATCCAATACATCAAGTGCCTTCTTCTAAAAACTACTCTCCAAAACACAAGAGGAAAGAAAAAGCTGAAAGTCAGGGAGCGATGAGCACTTTCCAAATGCAGCTCTCAATCCAAGAGGTGACGATGCCATTAACCTTGGCATAGGCCCACGGCGGGCATGGCAAAGACGTGTGACGATCCAGCCACCCAGATCCTTTGTCAAACTCCTAAAGGGACGGCCATGCGGCAACACTCATCCCCCTCCACTCTTCTCCCAACGTCACGTGGAAATACCCAGGTCAACAGAAATCACTCCGTGCAAACATGCACCTCGGAAATTGGACCAGGGAGGATCTCTGAACCCCATCCTGGTTTCTAAGGCTGATTGATACATCTCCGTCTGTTTTCTCTGTTGTCATTGGATGAGATTGAAGATTTTATGGTGATGACTGTGTTCGTTTACATGAGTGCTTTAAATCTCAAACCATTGGATTTTGAGTCATTTCTTCGTGACCCAGAATCATTGAGGAACTCAGTAAAAGGGAGAAGACATGCCTGAAATGGAAGTGGTCCAATGTGATTGTCACAGTACGTCTGGTCATGGTTTAGCGTCACCGCTCATCAAATGTCCACAGTTCACATCCACGCCACATGGAAAATCCTTATTGTGGACACAACAAAGTTGAGCACAATTCGTTTGTTTTCCATTCGTAAAAGAGATAAAAGTCAAGTGCATTTTCATATTTAACAGGTTTTGACAAGGCCAAACATACTGAAGAAAATTGTATGGAAGGATGATTTTTAGCAGAAGATGTACGAGCAGCCTTTTTGTCTCTGCTCACATGAATTCTCATTTTCGTTTCTTCCTTGTGATAACCTCCCGCCTTCTTTTTTTTCAAACGCTGTACTCAAGATAACATGTTCATCATTAAAAAATACAAGAGAGAGAGAGAGAGAGAGAGAGAGAGAGAGAGAGAGAGAGAGAGAGAGAGAGAGAGAGAGAGAGAGAGATGCATTAATATATGCATAAATCGTACTTGCTGTACACAAACACAAATGAAGAGCTAAATTACCATCATCGGCGTAGCCCACCTTTCCTCAACAGACAACAAAAACTCCTCGTGTATTGTGTCCCTGTGACTGCGCCACCCCCCCTGTTTAACTGTAACATAAACGTGTTTTCTTCCAGGCACAAAGTATTACCGTATCCTAGCAGGTGTTACAAGTAACTTCAGAGTTCTCTGAGAAAATTCTAGACTGACAGTCGAAGCTGTAAGAATTCTTGAAGACTACACATGACCCCTCCCCCCCCCCCCCCCCCCCCCCCCCCCCTCCGTTTTAAATTATTTATTATTCTTTATTTTTGCGACTCTCTGAGCTATGAGTATCAGCCTGTTTATTCGTAACACGTCTCAGCTCTATTCATGGGTGCTGGACAATTCTCACAGATGATGGGCGAGGAAGAAAAACCTTCCAACATCAATGGACTGAGCTGGGGGTAGTATCATGAAATCCAGTCATCACTTTGGAAACGTCACACTCTGTATCCTCGAGGTCAAGAGGAGTGATGTCGGGGGTGGGGTGGGATGGGGTGAAGAAGTCTGGGTATTGCAGCACAGCGTCTCCTACGGGGGGTCCCTGGCCCGATTTTCGAGGCGCTTGTTTGCAGAGGGCAAAGTCTGGTAAAGTGGTTGAGAGACCTCTGCTCCGGAGCGGAGTGGACAGAGGTGGTTTGAGGAAGGGTAAGTGTTGTTATGGGTATGAGGAGCACAGCATCAGGAGCCTATTGTTGCCCAAGTCAGTTCCAGGCTTGCCGAGGGTTGTCCCATTTCGTAGGCCTAGTGCGGGTGTTGTAAATGTTGAAAAGAGTCTCTCTCTCTCTCTCTCTCTCTCTCTCTCTCTCTCTCTCTCTCTCTCTCTCTCTCTCTCTCTCACTCACACACACACACACACACACACACACACACACACACACACACACACACACACACACACAAGCACGCACGCGCGCGCACACACACACACACACACACACTCACTCACTCACTCACACACACACACACACACACACACACACACACACACACACACACACACACACTCAAACACACACTCAAACACACACACACACACACACACACACACACACACACACACACACACACACACACACACACACACACACACACTACACACACTAACATGCACGGACGCACGCACGTACGCACGCACGCTTGCTTGCACGCACTCTCTCTCTCTCTCTCTGTCTCTCTCTCTCTCTCTCTCTCTCTCTCTCTCTCTCTCTCTCTCTCTCTTTTCTTTTAATTGAGAACTAAATGGTTTGCAAAACTGATTGGTAGACATCAGTATAAACTTCGTAAGACGTCGATATTAGCACATCTGAATGAACTGTTCACTGAATTTTGCAGACGAATGGGCGGAAATTCGTAGATAGAGTGGTAAACCAATAATAAAGGAGGAACAGAAGAAATAAAGGCGAAACAGAAGTAGGTAAGCAAGATGAAGGATGAGTGTGGTGGGGGATCTGATCAAGACTAACAAAAGACTGACCACTAAAGGAAGCGCGCACTTAAAGTAGAGTGAGATTGATCGACTCCTCTACACTCTTTCAGAAACAGTCACACCATTTCTTGACGTCACCGTCACATGATGTCCATCGCCACAGTGACGTCACATGTGACGGTTTTGTTTCGGTCCAATCGCAGCTAAGCTGAGGGAATGGGTGTGAGGGATTCCCGAAGTGTGATCCTCTCGATCGTTTCATTACAGACCAAGTGCCAGAGCTGGGAGGACAAACAACTCTGGCTGTCTGTTGGCCTGGAGGTGTTTGTAGCTGTGCGCTGACATGTTTTACCCTGATTTTAATTGTTCAGTAATCTCTTTTCTGTGATGCAAAAAGCTCATTCCTGAGGAAAGCGTGTATTAGCCTGAAAGAGAGAGAGAGAGAGAGAGAGAGAGAGAGAGAGAGAGAGAGAGAGAGAGAGAGAGAGAGAGAGAGAGAGAGAGAGAGAGAGAGAGAGAGAGGGGGGGTATTTGTGTGTTCACGTGTTTGAGAGTGTGTATATGTATGTGTGTGTTCAC
This sequence comes from Conus betulinus, assembly GCA_016801955.1. Taxonomy (NCBI): domain Eukaryota; kingdom Metazoa; phylum Mollusca; class Gastropoda; order Neogastropoda; family Conidae; genus Conus; species Conus betulinus. The sequence continues at coordinate 250,178 of JADBJO010001795.1, read as the reverse complement.
GCATGTTTGTGTGTGTGTGTAAGTGCCTGTGTGTGTGTGTGTGTGTGTGTGTGTGTGTGTGTGTGTGTGTGTTGTGCGTGTGTGTGTGTGTGTGTGTGTGTGTGTGTGTGTGTGTGTGTGTGCGTGTGTGTGTGTGTGTGTGTGTGTGCGTGCTTTGCTCCTTCCATATATACATTTCAAGAACAACGTGTTTGTGCGTGTTGTGCGTGTATATAAACTTCCCTCTGTGTGTGTGTGTGTGTGTGTGCGCGTGTGCGCGCGCGCGCGCGTGTGTGTGTGTGTGTGTGTGTGTGTGCGTGAGTGTGTGTGTGTGTGTGTGTGTGTGTGTGTGTGTGTGTGTGTGTGTGTGTGTGTGAGTGTGTGTGTGTGTGTGTGTGTGTGTGTGTGTGTGTGTGTGTGTGGTGTGTGTGTGTGTGTGTGTGTGTGTGTGTGTGTGTGTGTGTGTGTGTGTGTGTGTGTGTGTGTGTGTGTGTGTGTGTGTGTGTGTGTGTGCACGCATGCTGTAGGCAGATAGATGGTGAATCCAAAACGTCAAGTGTCGTCTCCTGACAACCAGAAACCAACACAGAAAAGAAAGCTGAAAGTCAGCGAATGTAGTATACAGTTTCTCATCCGGCTCTCAGTCTTAAAGGTGACCAAGCCATTAACCCTGGGCCCGTAGCGGGCATGGGGAAGACGAAGCGACGATCCAACAAGCCCAAATCTGTGACACACTCCTGAAGGAATGGCAGGGTGGCGACACTTTCCCCCCATCACTAGCAAATATCCAGGTCAACACAAATCGCTTCGTGCATACAGTCACCTCGGAAATGAGACCAGAGGATCACTGAAGCCCATCTTGATTTCTAAGCCTGATTAATACAACATCCTCTCTTTTCTTTCTTTTTCGTTCACTGAGATGTGAGGTTTCCATGGAGACATCTGTGTTTGTTGACACGAATGCTTCAATCTCAAACCCTGGGAAGTTGCGTCATGTCTTCGTGACCCAGCATCAGTGGTGAACTCCTCAAAAGGAGGGGAGGTGAGATGCCGGAAAAGAAGGTGGCCTAACACAGGGGTGCTACACAACGCCACGTCATGCTGTGATTGTATTCCTCATCAAACGTTTAAACGTCACACTCATGCAATGCAACATGGAATGTCTTTTAATTGTGGATACCTCTTTCCTTTCTTTCTTTCGTTCTCCGTACGCAGGCTGATACTCCTGCGGACACTGCCCATATAGACAGGCAGTGGAGTTTTGTGCGTGTATGACTGAAAATTATTCCGCCATTAAGGCAGCCATACTCCATCTTCGGGGAAGGTGCATGCTATGTGTAACGTGCCATCCATACCAACGGCCAAAACTGGCGTTCTCTCTTCCAAAAGTTGATGAAGGGATATTACGTGTGTGCAAGATGTTGTGCGTGCGTTTACACTTGGAACCTCGGTCTCATTCGAAGGACTGTCTGGAGAATGGAGTCAGAACCAATGTTAACTCCGAGGGAAAAATCCCCCTGTACCGAAATTCGAACCCGCAGCACCAGGATCACGAGTCCGGTGCTCTATCAACTGAGCTATTCCGGCTCCTGTGAATACCTCAAAGTCGAGCACAATTGGTTGTCTTTACTTTGCATAATGTTCGAAAATCTCAAGCGCAATTACACATGAATTTTGTCAGTCATGACTGGAGATGCTGATAAATATGTGTATAAAAGGCATGATTTGCATTAGAGAATGCACGAACGGCATTTATCCCATACTCACA
>JADBJO010001795.1:240931-243431 GCA_016801955.1 Conus betulinus | reverse complement strand
TAGATGTTGTGAATGAACAAATACCTTGGAGTTATTTTATCTACAGGATTAACTTTTTCATACTCCTTGGAGGAAATGGCTCTGAAAGCTAAGAGATGTGTTTTTTCAGTATCTTAAAATTTTATGGTCACTTGGGGAAATCATCCAAAACTTTTCTTCAAAATTTTTGATTGCCAGATTCAACCTATTTTAACGTACGGGGCCGAAGTTTGGGGTCTGACAGCTGACCATACTGTTATTGAACGAGTCCATCTCTTAGCCATTAAATGTCTATTAAATGTTAGCGTACAGACTCCAAATGCTCTTGTTTATTGCGAAACTGGCAGATATCCACTGTACATTCAGACATTTACTAAATGTGTGAAATACTGGTTAAAACTTACTCGAATGGAAGAAAGTCGGATCCCCCGAAAAGCTTATAAAATGCTATATGTCTTATTTTTTGTATAATAAAAAGAATTGGGTAAGTAGCTTATGCTATACTTTTTGTACAGATACGGCTTTGGTTGTGTGTGGGGAAAACCAGGGCGTCGAAGATATTAAATCCTTTGTGCCAGTCTTTAAACAGAGACTATTTGATTGTCACCTACAAGATCTAGATTCTTCAATCATGTCAAAAGAAAGATTCAAGCTGTATTCTTCTTTTAGACAGTTATGTGATGTTCCAAAATATTTATATGTTATCAAAAATCCTATTCTCAGAAAGCACTTGACGAGATTCAGACTAGGTGTTTCACAGCTGAAACCTCACCGCTTCAGATATTCCCAAAGATCAGAAAATAATCTGTTCTTTTTGCCCAAATACAGAAGAATCAGAATTACACTTTCTATTGGTCTGCTCTCAATATAAAGATATACGTGAAATGTACATCCCTCCTAAATATCATTACCACCCAAATGCGTTTAAATTAACCCTGTTGCTCTCTGACACGAGAATGTGTAAACCCCTCGCCTTGTATTTATCAAAGGCATTTACCTTCAGAAATCAATACCTATAGGATGTCTGAGATGTTTGTCTATGTGTTATGTTTGACATTTTGATTACTATGAACGCAAGAGTTATATATTCCTTCCCCCTAGCCACCCCATCCCCCGGCCACCAGTGTCTCCTATATCCTCCGCCCTCCCACACCCAATCCATCCCTACAACCCTTCTATGACTGCTCTTGACAGATGTCTAATTCACACTTGAATGTTTTTTTTTTTTCCCTGTATGTTCCGACTTTCTCTCGCTGATTGTGCTGATTATCCTTGTTGTTCTTATGACATGCAGCATTTTCATGTGACTTCCTTTTTGTGAACCCCTCCCCCTGACATGGGCAGAAGGCCTAGTTCAGTAAAGCTTTGTCATTCTCTCTCTGTCTGTCTGTCTGTCTGTCTGTCTGTCTCTCTCTCTCTCTCTCTCTCTCTCTCTCTCTCTCTCTCTCTCTCTCTCTCTGTGTGTGTGTATATGTGTGTGTGTGTATGTTTGTGTGTGTGTGTGTGTGTGTGTGTGTGTGTGTGTGTGTGCGCGCGTGCGCGCGTGTGTGCATATGTGTGTGTGCGTGTGTGTGTGTGTGTGTGTGTGTGTGTGTGTGTGTGTGTGTGTGTGTGTGTGTGTAAAGAATAGTAACTTCCTTTGTTTAGAGGGGAAAACAAGTACTGTTTGTCCTAACCAACACTGCTAATGGATGATGTGTGAGTATCCTTTGAACTGGCCAGTCCTTGGCAGACAGTGAAATCAGGCTTTGCTGTCACTGGGTAAATATGCCGCACACTGTACATCAGTCAGGAACAAGCGAACCAGAGAATCATCCCAGCCCAGTCTTCACAGTCTGTTGGCTGTGCTAGTGGAGAGTTGGGGGAGTGGTGTGGTGTAGGGATGAGGGAGAGAACAATGCAACGCCATCCTCTCCGATGTGTTTTTATGTGCACATCCTGTTTGTTGTTGGCTCAGGCTAGGCCCATATAAACCTCCCAAGGAATATTACACACTCTGGTTTATAAGTTTCTTCTCGTTCGCTGCGTCAGTGGTGGTTTACCGTCCTGTTTTTATGACCTTTATTTTTTTTTTTCCTGGGAAAAGATGGTACCATGTGCCAAAAGAACTGTTATATTAGGTGCGAATTGTGTGTTGAGTGCCGCTGCATGGCCTACAGGAAACAATATGTATTACTAACATTGTTTAATTAATACAATATTCAGTTAAATAAGGTTCTTTTATGATGATATGTTTTGACAATACCGTCCTTACTGATTTACACTGATTACAGTAACAATGGTGACGCGCTATAAATAACAAAGCCAGTTTCTATATTTTGATTCTGAAAGAAAAAAGGTAATGTCATACAAAGCTTATTATGTATGACATTTATCAATGGTGAAGGATGAAGAGTGTGCTAGACTAGATCTACAGAGTACGGTGTGTGTGTGTGTGTGTGGGGGGGGGGGGGGGGGGGGGGGTGTGTGTGCGTGCGTGCGTGCGTGCGTGCCAGCGTGCGTGCATGATTGGGTGCGTGCG
>JADBJO010001795.1:225931-230931 GCA_016801955.1 Conus betulinus | reverse complement strand
GAGAGAGAGAGAGAGAGAGAGAGACAGAGAGAGAGAGAGAGAGAGAGGTGGGGGGGGCACCTGTACTGGAATCCAGACATCATCATAGAAACGTCATACTCAGGATCTGAAAGGTCAAGGCGAATCATGAAGGGATGTTTTGAAAAGTTTTGGCATTACAGCAGAGTGTGTTCTGTAAGTCCGTGGGCTGCCTTTCAAAGTGAGTGTTTGCATGAAGCACACTGGTGTGGACCGTTTTCAGACCGCTACTCTCCAGAGTGGGGGAGATGTTATGGATAGTAATGGCTTGACCTGAAGGACCCGTGGTGGCTCAAGTCAGCTTCAGAGTTGTCTAGGACTGTCCATTTATCATACTCCCTAAAATTGTTTGGCACAATTTTGAGAATTATTGGTCTTAGAATACTCTTTTGATGTTTTACATAATGAACAACCGTTTGCTAACAAGTTGTTGTTGGCTAACTTGTTGAGTATTCTCGACCCAAGATGTTTAAGTATAATTAGTTTAACCCTACACTAGCAGCAAATGATCTTTACGATAGCATATCTTATGGTTTGGTCAGAGTTCTTCACATGAACTCATTTATTTACAACACAGCTGATTGTCATGGCCTGCCCAAGGCATCCACTGGAGATAGACCACCTGTAATTATGTGTTATGTACATCATCAAGATGACTAAACAAACCCCAACAGCCACTCACAACCATCAGCAAAGTTCCAAGGAAAGAAAATGAGAAAAAAAAATACTTTAAGGACACAGATAAAATGAACTAAGTAAGCAAAGAGCAAGGGAAAAGTAAATGAATTAAAAGCAAACACACAGAAGACAGACAGAACCCCAAAATTAAAAAGAATGAAGTGGGTTAAATGATAGTTTAGTAATATATATTCTACAAACGTGTCATAATGGCAGTCATGACTGGAGAGTTTTCATCACGTGTTTTACATACCAGAACAAACACTTCAGGGTTGAGGCTGAAACAAATTTGCATAAAAAGTTCACTAACAAAACAGCAATCACCTTTTTGACAAGTGGTAAGACTAGCACTTTAAGTGAACTGGGATGGTATCACTTGCTTGACCCGTTACTGATCAGTTTGGCACTATGTGTCTGAAAAAGCAATCTTCTCTTTCGCACCACTCTATTTGTTCCACCTCCTCTACTTCTGCTGCGTGTCCACTCTCTTCGATTGGCCTACAACAGATTCTGGCATAAGGAGAGAAACCTCTTACTTTCTGTAGTGTGAGCACCAGCTATCTATCCCATGGAAACCTCACGTCTCTGTAAAAGCCGGAGAGACAAGGCAGATGGGGAGGTATTAATCAGCATGGGGACACTAGATGGGTCCACTGAACCTCTCTGGGCTCATTTCCGAGGTGAAGGCTGGTACACAGCGATCCTTGTTGACTTGGTGTTCCACAATCATCCAGTTAGAAGCGCACGCCATGCTACACTGGGTGTGTAAATAGATTGTGGCTAGTGAATATGTTTGTTACTTTTGCCATAAACATCTACAGTACATTTCTTAACAATTTATTAGCATTATCACTAGCTTAGACTAAGAGAAAGAACAAATCGCATACAGATTGTAGTTCTGGCAAATGCTTTTCAGATCCACACTTTGCACTCAAGCATGCTATTTAGTGGACATGAAAACAGAAGAATAGCCAGTCGTTAGAATTCAAATGACTATGTGGCCGTGAACTTTTGGCGCTGATGTGATGACTAGTGAAGGTTACTTGGATGAATTCATCGTGGTTTCATACCTGGTATTATAACCGAAAATGGCCCACATGCACACAGGTTATGTGTGTGTGTGTGTGTGTGTGTGTGTGTGTGCGTGTGTGTGTGTGTGCGTGCGTGCGTGCGTGCGTGCGTGCGTGCGTGCGTGCGTGTGTGTGTGTGTGTGTGTGTGTGTGTGTGTGTGTGTGTGTGTGTGTGTGTGTGTGTGTGTGCTTGTGCGTGCATGTGTGTGAAGTACATTGCATACATTAGTCGCTGATCCTGCGATCACATGTTTTTTGTAAGATATAAAAAAGACAGGTTTAAACATGGAGAAATATGCAGATTTAACCCAGTGACACGTAATTTATCAGATCTAGGCCCTATCCACATGGTCAGAAAACTCCCATGATGTTTGAAATGTTGTGTACTCGCTTTCTTCTTCTCCCAGTTCACTTTCAACCCCCCCCCCCCCCATCCCACCCCTCCACCACCCTCCTTGGCATGCATCAACCTACCACCTTTCTCCCCCTCCAAGAAAAGGATGGGGAAGGAATGGGGTGGGGGGTGGGATAGGAGAGGAGGATGGGATGGGGGTAGAAGCAGTACTGAATGGGTGCGGATGCAGGGTGTCATTCCGGTGTGTTGTGTGGGAGAAGGAGATGACGCTGAACAGTTTCCACTTCACTTGCTTCTGTCCAGTCTGCTGGCCTTCAGTGGGGGGGTCTTCCGTACTTACTGTTTTTATTACCGCTATAGAGCCATTCACTAAGACTACTTTGGTAGACTACTCTTTCTTGGAGAGAGAGAGAGAGAGAGAGAGAGGAGAGAGAGAGAGAGAGAGAGAGAGAGAGAGAGAGAGAGAGAGAGAGAGAGAGAGAGAAAGAAGAGAGAGACAGACAGACAGACAGACACACAGATACAAACAGAGAGAGAGAGAGAGAGAGAGAGAGAGAGAGAGAGAGAGAGAGAGAGAGAGAGAGAGAGAGAGAGAGAGAGAGAGAGAGAGACAGAGAGAGAAAGAGTGACACAGTGACAGTGACACATACACAAACAGAGAGAGAGAGAGAGAGAGAGAGAGAGAGAGAGAGAGAGAGAGAGAGAGAGAGATGGTGCGCCATGTACCAGTTATGTTCATTGCGTACAAGGAGGATGAAGAGCTAAGATACCATCAGTTGCATAGGCAACAGACACTCCTCATGTATGTGGCACTGCACACTGCACTTCCATTTTGTCCAACCACTGAACGAAAGAAAGACTTGTTCTGTCTGTTTCTTTTCTTTGACTTTACCACTATACACAATACAAATCCATGTCTTGTATTTGCTGTCAAAAGTACTGTTACATTTTTGACAAAGTTTTGACTGACGAAAGACGCTTCCGGCATTTTTGTTAAATAGTGGATGAGAAGTGTCCCCTCTCTCCCTTTTTTTCCTTTAGTTTTGCAATTTCCAACGCCGTGAATATCAGCCTGTCCATTTCCGTCATGCCTCAGCCTCTTCATGGGTATTGGGTGGTTCTCTTGCAGGACGGGAGAAGAGGAAACAGCGTCCAGCATCAATGGTATGCACTGGGGGCAGGTGAAATGGAATCCAGTCATCGTCTTGGAAACCTCATACCCAGGATCTGAAAGGTCAAGAGGAATCATGGAGGGAGATTTTGAAAAGTCTTGGCATTGCAGCACAGGATCTTCTGTCAGTCCCTGGGCTGATTTTCGAAGTGACTGTTTGCATGGAGCACACTGCTGTGTATTGTTTGGACAGCTCCTGTCCAGAATGGAATGACCAGAGCTGGATGGGAGGAGGTATTACGGATAGGATGGCTTGACATGATGAGTCTGTTGGGTGCCAGAGTCAGCTTTAGAGATACCTCGAGTTGCCCCTGTACCATAGATCTCAAAGTTGTTGTGACAAGATTTTCAGAAGCGCCACTCTTAGAATGTGCCTCAGGTGTTTGTACTGAATGGTCCTTGACGAATAACTGATTGCTCACACACACACACACACACACACACACACACACACACACACACACACACACACACTCTCTCTCTCTCTCTCTCTCTCTCTCTCTCTCTCTCTCTCTCTTTTGAAGTCTTGATGACTTGTTCAACTCTTATTGAGCGAATTCTGTCAGTGGGAAGGAGCCTCTAAGCCTGACCACCAGAGATATTTTAAATCCAGCCCACCTCGCCCTGCGGCCTATCTGATTCTTCTCTACTCTGCAAGCTGTCTTTTCGTCTACACTACACACGCAAAATCACACGCACAATCACACACACACACACACACACACACACACACACACACACACACACACACACACACACACACACACGCACGCAGGCACACATACGCTTGTGTACAATGTGCTCTCTCTCTCTCTCTCTCTCTCTCTCTCTCTCTCTCTCTCTCTCTCTCTCTCTCTCTCTCTCTCTCTCTCTCTCTCTCTCTTGTTTAGCTACCCCTTTTAAGGAGGGTCATCACCTACCAACGGACCAGATATCACCGTTGTTATTGTGTCTTTCTATTCTCGTTGACAGACATGTGGCTCAAATGAGAATGGCGTTGAAAAAGCGGGCGTCTAAAAGTCAGTTTTATACTTCACTCCTGCATCATTTGATCTGAACAGCAGAAGTTAATGCGTGGATCAGCCAAAGCTGACTGTCATGTCGGAAGATGATTTTGCTTGCAAAAAAAACTTTGTATATGAAGATTGTATTTCTAAATGGCTCCCTTATGAGCAGATGTTTGAAGACCTAGACTGAATTATGAATGTATGCTTACTTTGCATTACGTTATTATCGATATGATCATAACCCCGTGGGACTGTTATTATGTCGCCCAATACAGCCCCAGTGGAAACTTCGTAGAACATTTAAAACCCAATGGATATCAACTTCCATTATACAATCAGTTTGCCCTCTCTGTCTCTGTGTCTGTGTCTGTGTCTATCTCTCTCTATCTCTCTGTCTGTCTGTCTGTCTGTCTGTCTCTCTCTCTCTCTCTCTCTCTCTCTCTCTCTCTCTCTCTCTCTCTCTGCTGGTTAGATACTTGTTACCACTTACATTGTGAATGTGAATTGGTGCTGTATTCATGAACAATATTTTGCTTATTTCGTCCACCATTTTTAAGCAGTATCTCTTTCCTTATGCATTACTTTGACAAATATTGTGAAATAAAAATGCCTTCCTGAATTAACCCTTTACCCTTCATCTCAAAGTCTGTGTCCTATAATTATCAGCTCTGCTTTGCCAATTTGATTTTACGATTTTGTCT
>JADBJO010001795.1:213431-215931 GCA_016801955.1 Conus betulinus | reverse complement strand
AGTATGTAGACGAAAGAAATAGATCATTTATGCAAGCTTTCGAAACGAGAAGGTTTTTAAAATCTGTTCACTCTCTCTTGTGTGATGGCCTTTCTAATCATGGAAACTGTGCAGCTGATATGCACTGACTATAGTGAACAGGTAAGACAAGGTGATTTGGGTTGTCAGCTGGCGGCCTCGCACGTGAGGTGTTGGCGAGGGCACATGCTTTATAAGTGTGTGTGTGTGTGTGTGTGTGTGTGTGTGTGTGTGTGTGTGTGTGTGTGTGTGTGAGAGAGAGAGAGAGAGAGAGAGAGAGAGAGAGAGAGAGAGAGAGAGAGAGAGAGCAGAGCAGCCAGTTCCTTATGAGAGCTCAGATGAGAAGAGAGTATGTGTTTGGCAGCGTTGCTAACAATTTCTGACCAACACTGCAAGTGCCAGTAAATCTCAGGCCTGGTTGAAGCCAGGAAGCGTAGAGCATAGTCCCGCCATGCAGACAAAAACAAACACACACACACACACACACACACACACACACACACACACCACACACACACACACACACACCGCGATATCATTTATGTCATATTCATCATCATTGGTGATCTTTTTGGGAAAAAAAAAAAAAAAAAACTCTGTTACCCTTCATGCTCTCCTCTTGCGATGACCACGCTCACGCTGGTTTCTCTGGTAAATCAGAACAGACACTAATGAACACCGCTCAAGTGGCTAGGAAACACAACAGAGTCTCCTGTGGTGGATGCCTCATGGTGCCTTGATGCTGACTGATCCCTGTGGAAACACAACAGAGTCTCCTGTGGCGGGGGGCCTCATGGTGCCTTGATGCTGACCTATCCCTGTGGAAACACAGCAGTCTCCTGTGGCGGGGGACCTCATGGTGCCTTGATGCTGACTGATCCCCGTGGAACTGCGGTCTCCTGTGGCGTGGACGCGGTAGCAGCATACACTTTGTGTGTTATACACTTTGCGTGTTGTACACTATGTATGTTTATACACTTTGTGTGTTATACACTTTGTGTGTTATGTATGTATTTGGGAGCTGAAATGAAATAATGCTACAGGATGAAGAAGAAATAATGCCAGCAGCAGAGACACACAACACAACACACACACACACACACACACACACACACACACACACACACACACACACACACACACACACATACACGCACACACACACACACACACCACACACACACACACACACCACACACACACACACACACACACACACACACACTACCTGTTCCATTTTCTCGAAAGTCACTTCGTGAAAAACATTTCGTTCACTGCCGCCATTACATGCACAGTCAATAACCCCCGAAAAAAAAAATTTCACAGATACTGTTCCAGCTTCAGCCAGCGCGCACAGAGAGAGAGAGAGAGAGAGAGAGAGAGAGAGAGAGAGAGAGAGAGAGAGAGAGAGAGAGAGAGAGAGAGAGAGATTTGAAATAAGTCAACGTAAAAAAAAAAAAATCAAAAAAAAAATCAATTTGACACTAAGCCTGGATTAAGTTTCATTGATTAACAAACACACACACACACACACACACACACACACACACACACACACACACACACACACACACACACACACACACACACACACACGCACTCGCGCACGCATTAACACACACACACACACACACACACACACACACACACACACACACACACACACAACACACACATGCGCGCGCACGCGCACGAACGCACGAACGCACGCACGCACGCACGCACGCACGCACACACGTCTATATTTCTCTAGAAGGAAATTAATCAATTGGCTGGATACTGATGTCACGTTTCCCATGTAAATAGCTGGACTTTTTTTCGAGAATACTTCGGCCCTGGTATAATCTGACCAGAATCACTGCGGATCTGTACACAAAGTAAGACAACAGCTGTCAGCATGAGTTGTTTAGCACTACAACATTCTACGCACGTGAATACAAATATCGCACTCTAGGTTTGCGAGATAGAGATACTGTGCTCTACGCACGCAAGATACAGATACCGCGTTTTACGTATGCGAGATACAGATACCGTGTTCTACGCGTGCGAGATACAGATACTGTTGGTCTAGCACATGAGATGTGGATACTGAGTTCTATGCCCGTGACTTACGGATACTGTGTTCTAGGCACGTGAGACATGGGCGCTGCGTGGAACGAAAGTGAGATACGAATACCGTGTTTTACGCACGTGGAATACGGATACTGTATTTTACACACGTGACATTCGAATGCTGTGCTCTACGCACGTGAGATACGGTACCATGTCATACGGTCATTAGCATAATTATGTATCCCACGTCCCACGCCTGTGAAAAGCAACAACAACTTTACCCGCTACCCTGCATGAAGAATCTTGGAATCGCACACACGCACCCCCCCCCCCCCCCCCCCCCTCCTCCTACCCTTCAGTCTCCCCCTTTCCAATTTTCCCAGATTTTCACATTTCCCCAAATTTTCCCTCTCTCATCATCGCCAGTCCC
>JADBJO010001795.1:190931-208431 GCA_016801955.1 Conus betulinus | reverse complement strand
ATATTCGCTCAAGGAACAATCATCCGTGAAGACGTCCATATGAGACATGTGTGTGTGTGTGTGTGTGTGTGTGTGTGTGTGTGTGTGTGTGTGAGTGTGTGTATGTGTGTGTGTGTGTGTGTGTGTGTGTGTGTGTGTGTGTGTGTGTGTGTGTGTGCGTGCGTGCGTGCGCGTGCGCGCGCGCGCGCGCGTGCGTGCGTCCGTGTGTGTGTGTGTGTGTGTGTGTGTGTGTGTGTGTGTGTGTGTGTGTGTGTGTGTGTGTGTGTGAGAGAGAGAGAGAGAGAGAGAGAGAGAGAGAGAGAGAGAGAGAGAGAGAGAAATACATGTATATGCGTATATGCCTTTATGTAAACCTGACTGTTCGTCCGTCTATCTGTCTGTCCGTCTGTCTCTCTTTCTGTCTGCCTGTCGGTCGGGCTGTCTATCTGTCTCTGTCTGCCTGTCTGCCTCTCTCTCTCTCTCTCTCTCTCTCTCTCTCTCTCTCTCTCTCTCTCTCTCTCTCTCTCTCCATACAGCAGAAAAGTGGATATCTGACCACATTGTTCCGTATCCATGGCAACTGACATGTTGATTTTCTACTGTAACAACTTTGTAGAAAGTTGACAGAATCATAAACATGAGTGCGCTTTGCAGAAAGCTGACAGAATCATAAACATGAGTGTGCTTTGCAGAAAGCTGACAGAATCATAAACATGAGTGCGCTTTGCAGAAAGCTGACAGAAGCAGATGAAACAGTGTATCTTCTCTCCTGTGTTTTAAAGCAGTGTATCCCCCCCCCCCTCCTCCTCTCTCTGTGTTTTGAGTTATGATTTTCCTGCTTCCTTTCTTCACTCCTTTGTTCGTTTCTTTCTTTCTTTCTCTCTTTCTTTTGTCTTTGTTTGTTTGTTTGTTTGTTTTCTTCTCTTTTCTATCTTACGTTTTTTTCCCCCTTTTTTTTTTTCTGTTTTTCCCCCCTTTTCCTTACCTGTCCTTTTTCCTCCTGTTTTTACTTCCCCTTCTTTCCTTTCCTCCTTCCTTCCTTCCTTCCTTCCCCTTTTCTTTCTTTCTTTCCTCTACATTTCTTCAGTATCTATCTATCTATTTATCTGTCTATCTATCTATCTATATCTATCTATCTATCTATCTATCTATATCTATCTATCTATCTATCTATGATATTTTTCCAAGTTTCCAGAAAAGCCTCCGTGGACCTTTTTCACACCAGAGACTCGGTTCGATCTTGCAGCTTTTCGCAGAGAGTCTACAAGCTCTCTGGCATACAAGGCTTTGTATGCTGACCTCTGTTCGAAATCCCCATCCTATCAGAAAATTTTCACTGACGGTTCCAAGTCTGAAGATGGAGTGGCCTGTACAGCCTATTGCCCTGGTGCTCCTTCTCAGATACTGTTAGAATATATTCCTTCAGATGCTTCTGCTTACTCTGCTGAACTTACTGCTCTGGTTCTGGCGCTGAGGATAATCTCACAATCTACGAAGAGGGACTTTCTGGTTGTGTCGGATTCACTGTCAGCTTTGGAGGCCATAGCTGGCCGCAACCTCCAGCATCCCGAACTTTTACACTTTTTTTTAACTTTTTACCAAGTTGAAAGCGGATGGTCACAACATTATCTGGCTTGGGTTACCGGTCCATCGGAGGGAATGAAATTGTTGATCGTTTGGCCAAGAATGCCACAACAGAGAAACTGTCAAACATCTGTCCCCTGCTCAGATCTGAAACCCAAAATTAATGATTATGTCAGAGACCTCTCACAGGAGGATTGGAATACACAGATGGATAACAAACTCTTTCAAGCCCGTCCAAACCTTAAGGAGTTCCTCTCATCTACGTCTGGTGGTCGTAAAGAAGAAACAGTTCTGTGCCGGCTGCACACCGGGCCATTCGTATTTTACGCATTCGTACCTTTTAAAGAGTGAAGAAGCTCCGTGGTGCATTCCATGTCATGTGCCACTCACAATGAAACATGTTCTTTTAGAGTGTTGGGACTTGCACGATGTGAGACACAAACATTTTACAGCAGATTCCATGAAAACCTTATTCAGAGATGTTCCGCCTGACGCGATCTATGAGTTCTTGAAAGAGATTAACATCTTTCATCGGATCTGAGATTTTACAGTGGAAAGATTTTTAACAAACTTTCGGATGGGTTTTTCGATGTATTTTACAGAATTGTGTGGATGAATGGGTTGTGAGTTGATTTTAACGTGGTGACAGCCCTGATGTGGCCCTTTGCAGTCGGCTGGGCTATAAGCAATATTATCTTGTCTTATCTTATCTTATACCTACCTACCTACCTACCTATCTATCTATCTATCTATCTATCTATCTATCTATCTATCTATCTATCTATTATCTTTATCTATCTATCTCTTCGTTTACCTCTTCTCTTCGTTTACTGTTTTTTACTTCTTTCCTTCTCTCTGTCTCTCTTTTTTTTCTTTCTCTCTTCATTTTCTCTTTCTATTCTAGCGGAGCCGTTAGGGCCTGAAAACCACAGGAGGGCCACAGTTTTCTATTATTTTCTCCCCCTTCCACATCATGTTCGATGCAATCCCAATGTCAACGGAGACCGTTCCAGTGTATTGGATGTTTTTGCAGTGCATGTGCGTACAGTGGAAAGACCCACAATCCCCGTAGCAAGAAATATAATCCAATAGTTGTAAAGTCGTAAAACGTGGAGGGGATCTCTCCGGGCCTTGGGAAGGTGGGATGGGGTAAGGGGCACAGCGAAAGGACAGGGGCGGTAACCAAGGATAGAGGGTGGGATGGGTGTACCACTCTACGTGGTACCTTTCCTCGGGAGATGTTGGAAGTAATTTCCCAGGGGGAAGACCTAGGTCTTACTATCCCTGTCGCTGTCAGAAGACGAATCACCTGGCACGCTGCCACAGTGACGCTCGTGGAAAACGGCGCCAGATCTTCTTGTGCTACACACAGTGATCTGAATGCACCAGGGGGTTCACGCTGGGGCAGGGGGAGCGCCAAGGAGGACGTTCTTCTGGCACGAAGCTCCTTCTTCTCTTTTGGGACTGTTGCGAATACATTGATTCATTTGCTTGTACAAGAATAGTAATAACAGCATTGTACGTGGACGCGATTGGACTGTGGTCAAAAAGGAATAATTCTATACGTTAGAAAAGGGAACAGTACAGAAATGTTTGAACAAATTATTTTGGGGGACAAGTTCTTTTTTTTTTTTCATCCTGAGGATATGGAGTGCGTTATGAATTAAAGTATTTAAGCTAAGAAAAAACAAAAAAAAAAAACAAAAACCAAGATGATAATGCTTATGATGAGAGCCCATGACGACGACTATGCAGCTGATGAAGACATTCAGTATTATTCTTAGAGCTTTTTTCCCCCTCAACAATATTTCTGCATCTCTCCAAATTGAGTGACGCCCGATCTTTCCTGAACATAGTCTACCCACAACTGCCAGAGAAAAGAAAGTCCAGTAACGTTTTACCCTGTTCCAGATGTTGATTTATCTTCTATTGAAAAAACGATGAGAGAGAGAGAGAGAGAGAGAGAGAGAGAGAGAGAGAGAGAGAGAGAGAGAGAGAGAGAGAGAGAGAGAGACAAACAGACACGCAGGTGGAGAGACAGACAGATGTAAACAGGGAGTAAAAACATTCCTTTGGTTTTGGAAATATCTGGTGTATCTATTTCGGTCACTTTACGGTCACTTTAGGAAAGGGTAAAAATGATTGGTTCTGTCGGCTTTCCAATCCTGAGGCCTTTGATCATAACTGTGTCTGACTCACTCCTAATTTCGGCCTGTTGAACGGCGGAGTGAGGCTTTGCCACCACTCGCCACACAAGCTAAAGCACGTATCAATGTTTCAGGTCTCAATCTCATGTGATACGCGCACGTTAAAGGAATAAAAGAAATGGAGCCGTAGGACATACCTATTAGTGGTCTGGGAAACAGTCTATGTTGATTGTGAGAGTGGCACCTTGGACAGGACGGCCGATCGGTTGTGAAGAACGACCTCTGTGCCTCGGGTCTTTGTTACAGTTTGTAGAGTCTTCTTGACCAAAGTCAGTTTGTTTGAATTCGCTCCCTTCATCCGCCTCACATCATCCCTATGCTCACCATCCCCGTCTTCAGAAGACACAGCATACAACACGCTGAATGTGATCAGGGGAGTGTTGTTAAGGAACTTCCTGGTGTCTTGTGTTAGTCACGTCATAGATATATTGTTACAACAAATGACTTGTGTAGTTTGCACAATGCATTGATTAAGCATGACGTGCAGCTGGATTGCACGTATTCACTTGTATTTTGCACATTAGAATAGAACATAAAATTATGATTTTTTTTCTGAAGTAAAGTAACATCCAAAACGTTTTGCCTCAACAAATTCCTATGAAACGTATTGCTCTAATGCGTTCAACATTCATTTCACATTGACAGTGCAAATGATTTGTTTGCTGTGCTTTGCAAATCGATAATTTGAAAAGTAATGTTTATACAAAACTTTTGACAAGTGTCATAGAACCTGGTATATCTAAACTAAAAAAAAAAAAACTCCTCCTTAAATGACATGCCTGCCTAGTAGTCTATGGAACTATGAGGATATTCTGTCATTTATCATCACGGATTTGTATTAATTATATCATAACGTCTCGATCTTACCAGTTTAGTATCCAAAAGTCAATGCTATTAAAACTGTATATCGTTCAAGAGATGTTTTCAGCTCGTAGAAGGTGCGCTTAGGATATTACTGTCACACCACAGACAGTAACGAAGCTAATTTCCCTGTGAAGAAGACACTGCTCTACTGACCCTGAGCCTGTTAGGAGACAAATCACCCAGCCTATAGCATTCTACAGCGGGAAAACACCAGGAAGACTATTTTCTCTTCGGATGACATTAATCCGATTGCATCCAAATCCCTGGCAGGCAGAGAAGTGCTAGTGGAGGGGCAGTTTCCTCACACGGGAATTGGATTGCACCTTTTAATGGAAAAGGGAATTGAGGATGTGGGGGAAGGGGGGGGGGGGGGGGGGGAGAGCGATCAGCCAAAGAATTATTACTCCTGCTACGAAGTGTTATTTTCAAACCTCATCTTTCCATATATTTCTTTGTTAACAAAATTGCACAGGCAGCTACAGAGCTGGTTGTTGGCAGACTTGATGTCAAGATGAAAAGGATCCAACAGACAGATCCATTGCACTTTGCTGTAAGATGAAAGGTTCCAACGGAGAGATCCATTGCACTTTGCTGAGTTCTGCGGTAGGAATCTGGGCTTAATGGCAGATCCACCATCCAGTCATCAAGACCAGTCCAGATTGTCCACTGACATTGAGCATTGTAAATCAAACCTTTGTTAATATACGAACATCTAGGAGACAATGTATTTTAATGATGTAGACACATTTTCCAGAGATACAAATGGTGGCATTTCGTACTTTTCATATCTCATTTAAAAGGCAGTACGTGGACATAACCCTTTCAGATGACATCTACTTTTGCTTGCCCTATCTGAAAGCAGCTTTTCTCTCTCATTTATGAATCGATTTGCTCGCAGACGTTATAAAATGAAGAATCGAAAGAGAAAAAAAGCTTGCTTCCACACATAATTGTCTGTCTCCCATGTCACAATAAAAACAGATCAAGACCAACAGATGCAGAAATTTGATAAAGCAGTTTGGTAGAGCACCATACTTCTAAAGTCCCGAAAAAAAATTATAAAGCGTCTCAGCATTTTCTGACCGTAATAGTTATCAATAAATTGAAATATGTTTATTGTAGATGGGGGAGCACATTTTAAGTTGCTATTAAGATCTAAGACTGCCTTATGTGTTTTTTACTTTCAGACTTCCTAGAATAATACCTAAGCATAATTGGTCACAAGAAGATATTTTAACAAAACTAATTTTAGAGCCCGCCTGTCGGAACAACTCACAGATTTCAGGATACGCTAATTCGGTAGGTCCCAGATTGTAAAAACATGATTTACATGGAATTCTATGGAAACGTATTTGCAAGAATGGATGTTCAAAAAGTGTTTTATTTCAGATAGAGGATGGATGTTTTGTGAGTTTCACACACACACACACACACACACACACACACACACACACACACACACACACACACACACACACACGCACACACATCGTACATGACTAGACAGAAGCTATGTCAGTAGTCATATATAAAAACTCCATGGCAGTCTACTTATTTTTCTGCCATTCATTTATAGGGGCAGAAGGAAGGTTTTATTTTTTGTCTGGAAGTTTAAATTATATACTTCAGTTTGTTTGTGTCCAACTCATGTGATTTCATTCAGACGATTCCAATTTTTTTTTTCTTGTAATACAATCAACACGACTTTAACTTTCACAGAGAGAGAGAGAGAGAGAGAGAGAGAGAGAGAGAGAGAGAGAGAGAGAGAGAGAGAGAGAGAGAGTGTGTGTGTGTGTGTGTGTGTGTGTGTGTGTGGAGAGAGAAAGAGAAAGAGAGAGAGAGAGAGAGAGAGAGAGAGAGAGAGATGGACAGACAGACAGACAGACAGACTGACAGATAAACAGACAGACATACGAACATATTGGTAGACAAACAGAAAAGAAGAGGGAATCGACATCCCTTTTTGTTTCACATGAAACGTATCCATTTCAACCATGGTAGCATCATTGTAAGGACAGGTAGAAATAACTGGTGATGCCGTCTTTCCAATCTCGGAGCCTTTGATCATAACTGTGTCTCAACTGATCCCTGATTTCTGCCTGCAGACGGTTGAATCAGGCATTACCTTCACTTGCGACACAAGCTAAGCACGTATCAATTTGTCGGTCATCAACCTCATGTGATGCGCGCACATGAGAGGTATGACATACATGGAACTCAAGAACATACTTCTTTGTGTCGTCTGGGTTACAGACGATGGTTGTTTGCGAATGCGATGGTTTGAGCAGGATGTTTGGTCTGAAGTAAGGTTGGACCTATCAACAACAAACCTTTGATACAGTTTTAAATAGTTTGTGATCATGGTAAAAGTTTGCTTAGATTTGCCCCCAATTTGGTCCCCCCCCCCCCCCCCCCACTCACCTACCCCTTTTATCTCCCCTCTCTCCATCCGCAGGGGACAGCAGCAGCCCAGATGCTAAATGTGACCAGGAGAGTTTTGATTTGTGAATTTCTGATGTCTTTTCTTTGTAACGTCTGAAGAAGGTATAGTTGTCAAAATTCCGCTTGTCTGTTTTGTGCTGTGTGTTAGATAAGCTTTACTGTGTAGCTTATTGTGTGTGTTCACCTGTATTTTGGAATATTATAATAAAACATTTTGAAAGGAAATTGTTGAGTGACTTTACGACCAGAGCTCAGTTTTGTCTATGGATTCTACAGTGAAACATTGCTTTATTTGCCTGTAGTAACGTGAAAATGTGTTTAACTCTCCTTTTTGCCCTATAAGTGCAAAAGGTTTGTTCGCAATGGAATACATGTAGATAACTTTAAAGACACACAGACAAAATTTTGGATAAGTGCAGTAGGACAAATTTTATCTAGTTTTGTCAATATAGAAGGAAGCTGCCAAAATATTTTGCCTGCCCAATTGTCAAGTGAACGAGCAGGAGATTCCATCGTATCAGAGCAGATTTTCGTTAATTACCCCATAATGGTTAGATATCACCACTTTAGTGTTAGAAAGTCAATGCCATTAAAGCTAAACTGTGTTGAAAAGACGAATCAAGGTCATGGAAGGACCACTTAGCAGACCACTTGTACGCAGGCGGCGTAGAGGGTGATTTCCCAGGGGGAGCAGATACCGGTCAATTGACCCTCTGCCTATCAGGAGACAAATCACTCAGCCTATCAGTCTGCAGTGAGAAAACGCAAGGAAGTCCCTTACCCCCTTTAGATATCTTAAATCTGATTGTACTCCAAATCCCCCATAGAGCGAGAGCTATTGCAGGGGCTACTCCATTTGCCAGAATTGGATTGCACACTTTTAGAGGGAAGGAGGAGGTGGGTGGGGGGGTGGCAAGTGGGGGTGGGGGGTCGACACAGTGGCTAAAAATTTAGAAAGGGAATTATTACATCTACTAAATAGGAACATTCTCAAACATATGTTTGTTTCTTTGTTTGTTTGTTTGTCTGTATGTCAAAATAATGACTGAAACAATTATGGGTCTGATTTTCACCTAACTTGGCGTGAAGAAAGAATGTGGCACAGAGACAAACCCATTGCATTGTGATGCAGTTGCATGGATATGGAAGAAAGGAAAAATTCCAGGCCCTTTAATAAGACTAGTCTACATTGTCCTCTGACATAGACCACTGTTATATAGCATTCATCAAATCCTAATTATCTATGAGACTATTCACACATTGTCTTCGGACACTGAGCACTATGCTTTAGCGTTCACCAGTCATCATTATCTATGAGAGTGATTCGTATTGTTGTCTGATCCTGAGCACTGTGAAGTAAGTTAGTGTTTAGCAACTTATAACCGTTTGTGAGATTAATATACACTGTGCACTGATACTGATAATTTTAAAGTTAGCATATATCATAACTATTAAAGAGGGAACACATGATTTATGGAATATTAAAACTTTCTAAAACTTAAGACTTTAGCATTTCATATTTCCTATTTGAAAAAAAAAACTTATATGTGACATCTAATTACCTCTGACTTGTAAACTGACAAGCTCACAGAATTAAAAAAAAAACACCTAAACTCTGCCTTTACACATAATTTCAATGCTCCTTTGATACAGTAAACACACGTCAAGAGAGAGAGAGAGAGAGAGAGAGAGAGAGAGGAGAGAGAGAGAGAGAGAGAGAGAGAGAGAGAAAGGGATTGGGAATTAATGCTCCAAAAGTTTTTAGAATATCCATTTTACGTACAACTATGTACTTCGTTTATATACTAGGACTGTTGTGGGGAAACGTAGAAATGAGTACTGATTTAAGTTTTCCTACACTTTAGCCTTTGATTATAACTTTGTCTGGACGCACTCTTAATTTCTGCCTGCAGACGGCGGAATTAGCCTTTACTGCCCTTAGCCAAAGAAGGCAGAGCACTATCAATTTGTAGTCTTCAGTATCATGTGAAACACGCACGTGAGAGGTATGACATGAATGGATCCCCCCGGGCATACACCTTAAACCCGTCTGGGTTACAGACAATGGTTGTGGGTGAATGTGGTGCTTTGGACAGGGTGTTTGGTGTGATGTGAAATACAGACTGTCATCTACAGACCTTTGCTACGGTGTTCGTAGGTTTGTTGATCAAAGACTTAATCTTTGCTTTCATTTGTTTCTTTCCTCCCTTTCTCTTTCCTTCCTACAGTCCTTCTCCATGCTCCTCTGTCCATGCCTCCCTGCTTAGAAGATGACAGCAGTCAGCATTTGCATGTAGTCAGGGTCATGGTTTGTCAACATCTGGACCTGGTGTGTTTTGTTAAGAAGGCACGCTTGTCAAGATTTCACATGTCTATTTTGTCTTGTGTATCAAAAAGAGTTACTTTACATCTTTTTGTGTGTGTTTCATTCCATTTTTGCCTTATGATAGAATATGTTAAAAGATAGGTGCTCTTTTTATAGTGATGTAACATCTGAAACCATTCTTCTTTTTCCTGAACAAAGTAACAGATAAACTTTCTCTTTTTTGTGCCCACAATAAAGTGAATATGAGTAATATTCGATTTTCCATTAGGGAAGTATTTATTTACATTGAGATGTGAGTTGAGATACCAAGTTGACATTACCTGTTTAGTTTCCCAGAGGATAATGCCAGCAAAACTGTTCATCATTCAAGTCATATATAGAAGAAACGCTTAGCATAGCACTTGTACTCAGACAGTAATAAAGACGACAATTCAGGATATAAGACAATGGTCTACTTTCTATAGCTTGTCAGGAGACAAATTTCCCCAACCCCTTCAGTCTACAACAAGAAACTCAAGGAAGATGTCTTTTTGTCGTCAGATGACGTTGATCCGATTGCATTCCAAATCATACAAAAGACACTGGAACACATGGGGAGGCTGTTTCTTTACAAGAAAATTGAATTGTACATTTTTAGCTGGATGGAGGAGGAGGAGGGTGTAGGACTGATGAATCAGCCAGGAAAGTTTCACAATTATTTAGATGATATTGTTTTAAAGCACATCTTTTGTTTGCTTGTCTGTGAACTAGACTAAGCAAACAACAACGTACCTGACTTTATTTGGTATAAACATGGAATATGGTCACAAAAACAAACCTATTACATTCCGGAGTGGTTCCATGGGACGGATTTGGAATAAGTGGCGGATCCCAGATCCGTTCTGTGAGACGAGTCCACCTTGTCTACTGACATTGAGCGCTGTGTTGCGTTTATCAAGTCATAACTATCTATGAAAATAGCCCAAACTGTGCACTGATATTAGGAATCATAAGGTCAGCGTTTCCAAAGTCATAATTATCTCAGAGGCTTCATATTGTTTTCTAAAACTGAGTACTACGAAGTTAGTGTTTGCCGAGTCACAATAATCTATGAGGCAATACATATCTATCTATCTATCTATCTATCTATTTAAAAAATGATAGAAAATTACAACTTTCTACAGATTAAAAGCTTGGCATGTCGTATTCCTATATTCTATCAAAACAAAGGGCATGTAGAATTATTTCAGTCTGTACATAGTGTCCCCTCCCCTGGTTTCTTTCTCCCGTTTTAAAAAGCAGTCTTACTCTCAATCATGAACTGACTTGTATGCAGAAGTATGAAGGAAACGAATAGATATATAAATAGGTAAATGATAAAGAAAGAAATCAAATACATAAAGAGATACGTACACAATAGATAAACAAATGAATAAATAGATAAACAAAATGAAAAAAAATAAAATAAAATAAATACACAAATGGAGAATGGTCCTCGTACACAATAGGAATTATCCTACAGTACAGTAAAACACACACACACACACACACACACACACACACACACACACATTAGAACAAAGAGAGGTAACTGCACCAGAGTACTGAAGACCTGATAAAAAATATTGGTTAATTAAATCGGAAATGAAATGAGGCAGGGAACAGCAAACAATAAACAGAAATAAGTGGGGTAGTCTTTGCTCCCATAAGGAAACCTAACACAGAGTAACTTTTATTCAAGACTGGCACAGCCTTTTAAACTTGAATAAAGTCAGACAAATACAAAGACGAACAATCTAATAGTGGGGGAAAAACAAGCGCAGGCCAACAGCTAAATTGTCTTCATAGTAATGACTTGGCAAAACTTTGAACTTACGGAGGGGAGGGGGAGGGGGGGGGGGGGGGGGGGGGGGGGGGGGGGAGCAGGAGGTTGAAGATGTAAAAAACTGGGAAAATGAAATTAAGAAAATATGAAAACTCTTCACTGGCTGCATAAGGGAACCATTGCAATCCCTTTAAAGGCAGATATATTTGTATTGCCTGCTCCGAGGCCTTTCGTCCGCTGGGTCGGAAACTCATCAGGGAGACACGGCTGGCTGTATCTGCGCTCCTGGCGTCAAATAGAGACACACCACAGTCCACAATACCGTGGTGTTCTCACCACCAAGGGTGCAAAAAAGAATCCAATAGCACCCCCAAAGCAGCCAGCGAAGAGTAGTAAAGGAAACCAAATGAAAGGGTGGGGAGGAAAAAAGTTGCTGAAAAAACTACAGATATTATGCAGATAGTATAAAATGTAGGGGGCAATCTTTGAGCCTACGCTTGAGGATCCACCAGTGTCTCCCTGATGAGTTTCCGACCCAGCGGACGAAGCCTCGGAGCAGGCAATACAAATATATCTGCCTTTAAAAGGGATTGCAATGGTTCCCTTATGCAGCCAGTGAAGAGTTTTCATATTTTCTTAATTTCATTTTCCCAGTTTTTACATCTTCAACCTCCCTGCTCCTCCCCCCCCCCCCCCCCCCTCCCCTCCCCTCCGTAAGTTCAAAGTTTTGCCAAGTCATTACTATGAAGACAATTTAGCTGTTGGCCTGCGCTTGTTTTTCCCCCACTATTAGATTGTTCGTCTTTGTATTTGTCTGACTTTATTCAAGTTTAAAAGGCTGTGCCAGTCTTGAATAAAAGTTACTCTGTGTTAGGTTTCCTTATGGGAGCAAAGACTACCCCACTTATTTTCTGTTTATTGGTTAATTAGATTTAAGTCAGCATGGGGATTTCCATCAAACTGACATTGATTTGTAAAAGACTGAGAAAATTATTATTATTTTATGATGATGATGATGATGATGATGATGATGATTATTGTTGTTGTTATTGCTTCATAAGACCATGTCAAGATGTTCTCAACAATCAAAATTTTACGGCAGTGTACTTTTCTGATGTTTTTTTTCCTATAATGTATAAGACATCAGAAGAATGAGCATTTCTGTCGTTTTTTTCATATGCCTTTTATCATACATTTTGATTGTATTTTGGTTCAAACCCATAGAAACTACTCTTCAGCTAATAAGTTGATATTTTCAGGCAAAATGAATAGAACTCTTCACTTTACCTATGAGAGAGAGAGAGAGAGAGAGAGAGAGAGAGAGAGAGAGAGAGAGAGGTGGGGGGGGGACAGACAAACAGACAGACAGACAGACAGATACATAGACAGAGACTGAGACAGAGACAAAGACAGAAAACAGAGAAAGGCAGACAAACAGACTGACAGATATACCGGGATAGGATGTCAGTATTCATTCATGTTTTGGTATATCGTTTTCACATTTAAAGTAACCATTTTGTCATACTAGTATCATTGTGGGGAAAGATGAAAATAATTGATGATGACTTGACTCCTGTTCCTGCAGCCTTTGATCAAACTGTGTTTTGACTCACTTTTAATTTCTGCCAGCAGACGGTAAAATTAGCCTAAAGTATTCTCTCAAAAATAAGGCAGAGCACGTATCAATTTGCTGCTAGTCTTCACTATCATATGAAACACGCACGTGAGAGGTATGACATGAATGGTTCCCTCAGGACATACATCTTTAAACCGTCTGGGTTACAGACAATGGTTGTTGGTGAATGTGGTGCTTTGGACAGGATGCTTCGGGTGGTATAAGATAAAGACTGTCAGCTGCAGACTTTTGGTACCGTGTGTGTAGGCTATTTGATAAAAGCCTCAATGTGGCTCAGTCTACGTCCTTTCCTCTTGCCTTCCTTCCCTTTCTCCATCCTTTTCTCCTACTCCTCTGTCTAAAGTTCACTCCATAAAGGATGATAGCAATCAGCATATTTAGTGAAATCAGGGGTCATGTTTTGTAATTTTGTTTTCTTGTCTGAATAAAACATACTTGTCAAAACTTCACTTGTCTGCTCTGGATTGTATATATTAGTAAGCGTTACTTTACATTTTGTATTTTTATGTCATTATCTAAATATTTCAATAATTCCAAAGAAATTATACTTTTTCTTTCAATGATACAACAAACCGAGACCATTTGCTGCTTTGCATCTTAACGCACTCCACAATTAAACCTTGTCTTATTTGCTTGCAATAAAGTGAAAGGTGTTGAATGGTTAATCTCCCATTTTACAAGGAAAGCATCTCCTCACGCTGAAGTGTAAGTTGAAATGTGACAACAATCCACACGTTAGAATTGTTATGATCGTAACTGGACCTGACACATTTCATATACCAAAAAAAAAATGTTTGCATGAAACAAAGTCTGTCAAAGGGCACACCCCGCCCACTCATCAGTCACAGAAGAGATTATACCATAGTCATTACAGATCTCCGTAAATAACACCAGAACAGCTTGATATTACCAGTTTGGTTTCCAGAAAGGCAATGGCAACAAAGCTGTGCGCCTTTGAAAGATGCATCAAAGTTGTTGGAGCCTTCTGCATAGGATGAGTACTCAGACAGCCCCGAAGCTGATTTCCCCAGGGAGGAGACAGTAGTCTACTTACCTTAGCCTGTCAGGAGACAAATCACCCAGCCTATCAGTCTACGGTGGGGAAACTCAAGAAATACTTCTTTTTTTTTTTTCCGCGGATGACATTGATCCGATTGCACTCCAAATCCTCCGCAAGGCAAGCAGAGCTAATGGAGGGGCCGTTTCCTCACACGCAAAGCGGATAATTTTTATCTGGATGGAAGAGGAGGAGGAGTGGGATGGGGTATTAGGTCGAGAATGATTACATCCATTAAGGAGGTAACTTTTTTTTTTCAGACATACGTGTTTATTTGTTTATTTGTGTGTCAACAAGATTATGCAAACTAGTACAGACCTGATCCTAATGAAACTTACTGTAAGGTCAAAGGACAAACCCATGAAGGAGGTACAAAGGACAAACCCATTGCACTGTGGAGCAGTACCATGATACGGATCTGGGGTAAATGGCGGATCCCAGATCTGTTCTGCAAGATTGGTCCACAATGTTCACTGACATTAGCACTGTGAACTTAGCGTCTTATTAGTCGTAGTTATCCATCAGTCAATACATATTTCATGGGATATTAAAACTTTTTAAAGATTGAAATGTTGACATTTTCTTTTTCAGATGCAGATAACCCTATTACAAAATTATAAGAAACACTCTCAGTCTGCACATACTTTTCCTTTCCCCAACTAAAATCAATGTTGCTATCAATCATAAACTGACTTCTTCACAGAAGTATAAAATGAATAAATAGATGCATAAATAGACGAATAAGTAAATAAACAAATAAATAAAAAGCAAATAACAAAATGAAGATAAGAACCGGCCTTCCCCCATAATTTTTTATTCTCCTGTGTAATATAGAACACACACGTCAAGACAACAACGAGTGGTAGACATTTGATTCTACAGGAAACCACGAGAGAACAGAAGAACGGATTTTACAAGACCTATGGTGTAACATCATTTTGTGCGCATGACGATTCTTATTAACCAAACCGATTTCAACTTTGATGGAAAAGCATATGCTAATTTTGAACATGCAAACTGCTTTATTATACTGTGGTTTCCATCTCAAAGTAAACCAACAGCTTCATGGTCACAAGGAAATGATACTGACAACTTTTAAGAAACTAATTTTAGGGTTCGGCTGTTGAGATTATGTTTTGTTTCCAGGATTTGCCCAGTCACTGAGCCCCAAAATGTAGAAACGTAATTAATATTGGACATCGTGAAAGCAAAAAAATACTTGGAAAATAGATACTTAAGACACACACACACACACACACACACACACACACACACACACACACACACACATACAAGTATAGTGTGTGTGTGTGTGTGTGTGTGTGTGTGTGTGTGTGTGTGTGTGTGTGTGTGTGTGTGTGTGTGTGTGTGTGTGTGTGTGTGTGTGTGTGTGTGTGTGTGTGTGTGTGAGAGAGAGAGAGAGAGAGAGAGAGAGAGAGAGAGAGAGACAGACAGACAGACAGACAGACAGACAGACAGACAGACAGACAGATGATGACAGACAGACAGACAGACAGACAGACAGACAGACAGACAACAGACAGAAACAGAGAGATGAACTGACATACAGATAGGACAAGACAGGAATACAGCGTCAATATTCATTCACTTTTTGCAATATCTATTTCATATCAAAATATCATTTTCGGTTGTACTAGTATTATTATGTTGAATGATATACATGACTGATGATGTTGGCTTTCCAATCCTGAAGCCGTTCGTCATCACAGTGTCTGGACTTTCTCCTAATTTCTACCTGCAGACGGCAGAATAAGGCTTGACTGCCACTTGCCAAATAAAGCACAACACGAGTCAACGTGTAAGTCTTCAAATTCATATAATACACGCACGTGAAAGGCACGACATAACTGGATCCGTAAGGCATACGTCTTTGATCTTTGAATCGTCTGGGTAACAGGCGATGGTTGTCAATAAATGGAGTGCCCTGGGCAGACTCTTTGGTCTGATGTTAGGCATGGGCTGTCAGCTACAGACCCATGGTACAGTTTTTGTAGGCTTCTTTTTCAAAACTTCTTTTCAGTTAGATCTGCCCCCCCTTTCTTCCTCCTCTTCGTCCCTTCCGCTGCTCCTCCCTCCTCCCCTCTCCATATTTCTCCTGTGCACGTACCTCCATCATCAAAAGATTTGGGCACTCGGCATACTGAATGCGATCAAGAGTCGTGTTTTGAGACTTTTTTTTATGTTGTTTGTATAGTGTGAAAGAAAGGATATTTGTCAAAATAACCACGTGTCTGTTTTGTATTGTCGATTGGATATGTCATATATTTCACCCTGTTTTGTGTGTTGATTTCAACGTTGCCCCAAAACAGAATACTTTAAGAGTAATTTCTGAGGTGACATAACATGCACAATAATAATTTCCTTAACGAAGTCCACAGGTAAACAGTTTTATTTGCCCACAACGAAGTGGAAAGCGTTTCAACAAGCAGTTTTGGACAATATGCACATAGCATTTTTTTTTTCGTTGAATTGGAAGTTACGAATGTGAAATGAACGTATCTTTAAAACTACAAGCAGTTTTTTGGACTATATGCACATAGCATTTTTTTTTCATTAAAATGGAAGTTACGAATGTGAAATGAACGTATTTTTAAAACTACAAGCAAGCAGTTTTGGACAATATGCGCATAGGATTTTTTTTCATTATTAAATGGAAGTTACGAATGTGAAATTAACGTATTTGTAAAACTTTTGATAGTCGTTATAGGACCCAATACAATTTACAGAAAAACCCAATAGCGTTACAATTGAAAAAAAAAAGCCGTAAAATGACATACTCTGCTCACTCGTCTGTGAAAGAGAAAAAAAAAACTTTTCCATTTTGATTGCCATAGACTTCATTTATGGCATCTATCGTCTTGATATTTCCAGTTTAGTTTTTGAAGGATCTGTGCAAGCAAAGTTTTACATTGCTGAAGAGATGTATCAAACTCCTAGGAACACTCCAAATAGCACATATACGCAGATAGTGTAGAAGCTGATTTCCCAGGGGAGGAGACGCTAGTCTACTTACCTTAGCCTGTCAGGAGACAAATCACCCAGCCCACCAGTCTACGGTGGGGGAACTCAAGGAACGCTTCTTTTTTCCGCGGATGACATTGATCGGATTGCACTCCAAATCCTCCGCATGGCGAGTAGAGCTAATGGGGGGGGGGGGGGGGGGGGGGGGGGGGGCTGTTTCCTCACACGCGAACTGGATGGCACATTTTTAGTGAGAGAGAGAGTGGTAATGGAGGAAGAGGAGAAAGGTGTGATGGGGATCAGCCGGGGAGTGATCACATCCGCTAAGCAGGTTGTCTTTCCAGCGCGTCTGTTCGCTTGCTCGTTTGTTTGTCGACAAAATCTTGAAAAAAAAAAAAAACGGCTAAAAATACCTGATTTTCACCAAATGTTGTGTAAAGATGGCACAATGCCTAAGGACATGTCCATTAGATTTTTGGTGTGGTTCCTGTAAGGGATCTGGAATCAATGGTGGATTCACGGTCCACTTGCCAAGACTGGTACAACCTGTCCACTGACAGTGAGTACTGGGAAGTTTGCATTTGCAAGTTCACAGTTATCTACGAGGCAATACATCTTA
>JADBJO010001795.1:185931-188431 GCA_016801955.1 Conus betulinus | reverse complement strand
TCAAGACATGGAGAGGTACATATTCAATACAACAATTAAAACACCCCGAGCGCATTGAAGACCCGATTTAAAAGAGCTGGTATTTCTTACTGAGTATGAGGATTCCCATTGAATATAGATCTATATGTAAAAGATGGAGGATCGGATGCCAGTTTTGAACAAGAACACTGCTTTATCACATGTTAGTTTCAACCTTAAAGGAAATCAGTGGATATTCACAGTAAACAATATTGACCACTTTTAACAAAAATCACTTTTAGTGCTTGGCTGTGAATACAAAGTCGTGGTTTTAGGATATACCCACTTGATAATTTCCTGTTCTAAGAATGTATTTTACGCGAGGCACGATTGAACGCATGGGAAAATTTTGAAAAGAAAATGGTATTCAAGAATTCTTTTATTTCAGATACTAGATAGATAGATATTTTGACACATTTTTTACACACATATACAAACAGGCGCACGCACACGCGCGCGCGCGCGCGCGCACACTGCATAATTACATCATGATAAAATATTGACTGTAATCATTTCTGGAACTTTAACTGGAATAGTTTTCTTCGATATTTTTGCCTTAATGCGTAGTGAATCGGAAGAATGGATATCCTTTGTCGTTTGTTAGGATATTTTTTAAAATCATACCTTTGATTTTGTTTGGTTTCAAATCATACAAGTTGATTAAGACTATTCGATTTTGCCAAACGAATGAGACATCCTCAACTTTACGTGAAACAGAGAGAGAGAGAGAGAGAGAGAGAGAGGCGAGAGGAGAGAGAGAGAGAGAGAGAGAGAGAGAGAGAGAGAGAGAGAGAGAGAGAGAGGGCAGACAGACAGGCAGACTGGCAGGCAGACAGAATCATTATGGAGAAAAATGAAAAAAAAAATGATATTAGCTTTCTAGTGCTGAAGCCATTGATCATAACTGTGTCTCGACTCACTCCTAATTTATGCCTGCAGACAGCAGAATTAGCCTAAAGTACTTCTCGCAAACTAAGACAGACCACTTATTAATTTGTTAGTCTTCAATATCACATGAAACATGCACGTGAGAAGTATGACATGAATGGTTCCCTCAGGACATAACATCTTTAAACCGTCTGGGTTACAGACAATGGTTGTTGGTGAATGTGGTGCTTTGGGCAGGGTGTCTCTGGTCTGGTGTAACATACAGCCTGTCAGCTACAGACCTCTGGTACGGTGTTTGCAGGTTGTTTTTTTTTTTTTTTTTTTTCATCAAAGCCTAAATTAGGTTCAGTCTGCTCCCTTTCCTTCTGCCTTCTTTCCCCCTTCTCCCAGCCCGTCTCCCCACTCCTCTGTGTGAACTTTGCTCCTTAGAGGGTGACAGCAGTCAGCATGCTATGTGAGATCGGGGCTCATGTTTTGTCGTTTATTTTCATAACATCTGAAGAAGACATGCCTGTCAAAACGTCACTTGCCTGTTTTGGGTTGGGTGTTCAGCAAGTGTTACTTTGCATCCTATTTTGCATTCTTATTTCATATCGTAAATAAATAAACATTTTATTAGAACATACCCTTTTTTAAAGTGATTTAATGCCCCAAACCATGTTCATTTTCATCTGAACGAATTCCATTGGTAAACATTGTTTTGTTAATTCACATTAAAAAGAAACATGTTCAAACGTCAATTTTGCATTATGAAAGGAAAGCATTTTTTTTTACGTTAAGTGTAAGTTGAGAATGTGGCAACAATCCACACACTATGATCATAACTGGATCTGATATATTTCATACACAAAAAGATTGTTTCCGTAAAATAAAGGCCGCCAAAGGACATACCTGCCTACTCATCTATCAGACAGGAGATTATACCATAGTCATCACAGATCTTTGTAAATAATATCAGAACAACTTGGCATCACCAGTTTAGTTTCCAGAACGGCAATGGTAACCGAGCTGTGCGTCTTTGAAAAGACGAATCAAGGACGTAGAAGCATTGTGCATTGCACTTGTACTCAGACAACTTAGGAGCTGATTTCCACGGGGAGGAGACTCTAGTCTACTTACCTTAGCCTGTCAGGAGACAAATCACCCAGCCCACCAGTTTACGGCGGGGAACTCAAGGAACACTTCCTTTTTCCGCGGATGACATTGATCCGATTGCACTCCAGATCCTCCGCAAGGCGAGTAGAGCTAATGGAGGGGCGGCTGTTTCCCTCACACGCGAAGCGTATTGTCAGTTTTTAGCCGGGTGGAAGTATGGAGGAGGGGTTGGGGTGGGTTGGGGGTATCAGCTAGAGATTGACTCCATCCATTAAGAAGATAACGTTTTAGATACACGTGTTGATTTGTTTATTTTTCTTTCTTTCAACAAGATTTTGCGAACTACAGGCCTGATCTTGAGGAAATGTTGTGTAAAGACAGAAGGGGCCCTGGAGGAAATGGTGGATCCCAGATCTGTCCCAGATCTGTTCTGGAAGATTTCTTTACAACGTTCACAGACATACAGCACAGTAAACTTAGCGTATATCAAGTTATTCAT
>JADBJO010001795.1:178431-180931 GCA_016801955.1 Conus betulinus | reverse complement strand
ACCATCAAAGTTTGGCACGGGTGTGGTGTCCCTCAGCGGCGGTGCCGGATGTCTTACCCCCGTCGCTGTCGGACACCTGTTCCAAGTTGGGAAGAATACAAGCATTATGAAGAATACTTTTGTTCCTCCTCGACCAGATCCATTGAAAACTCTGCTAGTGCTATTAGGGTTCTAGTTTGGACGGTGACCAAGACGACGTCCACCACAGTTTTCAGAAACAGATCCCAGATCTCTGTTCTGCGTGAGAATTCACAAGGGACACGCCCCCACATTCATGTTGTGA
Source organism: Conus betulinus (assembly GCA_016801955.1). Lineage (NCBI taxonomy): Eukaryota > Metazoa > Mollusca > Gastropoda > Neogastropoda > Conidae > Conus > Conus betulinus. The sequence continues at coordinate 180,648 of JADBJO010001795.1, read as the reverse complement.
TACTCCACCCACGTGAGAGAATGGCAGCGTACAGTGCATTTTTGTTCTCCCAGTCTTTGTTTTTTTACTTTCTTTCTTTGTTTTTTAAAGACTTTTGAGTATTGATTTCGTGCCACTGTTATTCTTTCTATCTGTTTATGGTTGATAGATGCAAGTGTACACTTTTTCTGTATGTAGTTTTGATCATGTTTCTTTCGTCGTTCATTTTCTACTGTTATTAATGACTGCACGAGTGACACAATTGAATGTAGCGTTAGCGTCAATGAATGAAAATAGAATCTCTCTCTCTTCTCTCTCTCCCTCTCTCTCTCTCCTCTCTCTCTCATCTCTCTCTCCTCTCTCTCTCTCTCTCTCCAACAAACACACATGCACACATTCTCTCTCTATCTAGCTACATGCCCGACGATCTATCTATCTATCTATCTATCTATCTATCTATCTATATCTATCTATCTATCTATCTATTCATCTCGCTCCTGCTTTTGGTTTTCCTTCGTATGCACATCTGTTTCATTCAAAGTCGCAATTCTATGTAAACATGCATTTTGTTTGAAAGGAAGAGAAAGAGGCGGAGAGGAGGGGAATCGTGAGACAGGTGCTTCTTCTCCACCATTTCCGCCACACCGTAACCTCTGATTGGGTTCTCGGATGAAATAACAAACAGAAGCCGTTTGATGCAGTCTGCTTTCAGCACAGGTAAGAGAACCCAAGACAACGGGAGCTGCACCTGACAACAGCGTATTTCAAATCTCCGTTTGGTGGAAGAGCCATTCAACAGTTGGGATTTGTCTTGATAGGTGAACCCAAATCTCACTTTAGCAATGTCTTGATAGGTGAAGCAAATACTACTTAGGCTTTGTCTTGATGGGTAAATCAAATAACAGTTGGAATTTATCTTGATAGGTGTGCCTACGAACAGGTGGGTAATGTCTTGATTGGTGAACCAGACAACACTTTGGCGTTGTCTTGATAAATGAACCGAATGACACTTAAACACTGCCTTAAATGGTGAACCAAATAAGTTTACAGAATTGTCTTAATAGGTGAACCGAACAGCATACAAACAATGCCTTGATAAACGAACCAAAATAACACGATGGCATCATCTTGATAGGTTAAGCAAATAACTCTTGGGCATTGTCTTGGTCAATGGACTCATATAAATCACAGGCATTTTCTTGATAGGTGAACCAAATACCTCTACCATTGTCTCAATAGATAAACTGAATAACACACAAACATTGTCTTAAAAAAGGTAACCAAATAACACATCATATATTCTTGATAAGCGAAACAAATCAACACACTTGCGCGTTGTCTAAATAATCTAAATAAGTAAACAAAAACCCCTTAGTAACATGAAACAGCGCGTAGTCTTGATAGCTTAAACAATTAACACTTAGGCATTCTTTTGACAGATAACCAAGTGACACTCGGGAATAGCCTTGGTAGAATGACAACTAAAGTTGACAATTACGTTGCAATGTAAAACTGAATAATACACAGGTATACCGAAACAAATGAACGCGCACCACACACACACACACACACACACACACACACACACACACACACACACACACACACACACACACACACACACACACACACACACACACACACACACACACAAAAAACAAACACACACACAACACACACACAACACACACACACACACACACACCAAACATATATCGCGCGCGCGCGCGAAACAGGCAAAATAACAAGCAGACAACGATGAAAAAGAATTACACACAAACACAAATCACGTAACTCTCTAGCAGACCAAAACAAATCAAATAACATACATGAGGCAGACAAAAAACACAGCAGAAAAAAAAGAAAGACGAGTAGACACAGAGGAGACACAGACACACAGAGACACAGAAAGAGGAGACACACACACAGACACAAAACAGACACAGACAAACACACACACACACACACACAATGCACACCATACACAACACAAACCACACACAACACACACACGACCACACACACACACACACACACATCACACACACCACACAAACATTCACACACAGACACACAAACACACAAGACACACAGACACACCACAGGACACCCAAACACACACCTTCACCTCCGGGAGTGAGGCGCACGACAGAGAGACAGAGACAGAGAGGAGAGAGAGAGAGGAGATGAGATGTTAGAGAGGAGAGAGAGAGACGAGGTCTAGAGAGAGAGAGGAGG
>JADBJO010001795.1:168431-173431 GCA_016801955.1 Conus betulinus | reverse complement strand
ACGTGCAGCTGACAAAAAACGAGGAAAGAGATGACACATGCTACGGAGAAAGTTAGATGCTACCGACGGAAATTTAGATGCAGCTGACGAAAATTAGATGCAGCTGACGACAAAAACAACAGACGTGACTTACATGGTACACTGGTAATCAGATGTAGCCGACTAAGAGGAAGAAAAAAATGACCCATTGGATGAAGAGAACATTACTGTAGCTGACAAAGAAGAGGAAACTGACAAAGAAGACGAAACTGACAAAGAAGAAGAAACTGATAAAGAACAGGAAACTGATGACTACCAAGCTGCACTGGGACTTTCAGTTTCAGTTTCATCAAGGCGTCACTGCGTGAGGGGACTGGTTCATATGTGCCACACAATATCTGCTAAACTATGAGACCACAGTGCGCAGAATTTACAGGTTGTACTGGGAATGTGATTAACCGGAGAACAATGGGTGTATTATGGCTCACATGTTGACACAGGAAAGGAGAGAAGTGACCCACAAGTAGTAAACGACATGAAATGTAGCTCACAAAGAAGAAGTACCACATGACTTGTCAGATGTTAGAGAAGAGCAACAGATGACAAACTGACAAAAAGAGGAAGCCATTACATCCAGGTTGAGAAAAACGAGAAAAACAAATCATTCCAAATTTGGCAAAGATGAAGACATATGAAAAGGCTTTAACACTGGTAAATATAACAACAGACATGATTTAAAGCTGAGGAAAAAAAAAAGAGACGTAAAATGACGCTAAAATTATCAAAGTAGAGGATAGGCATGATTTATAAAAGTTGACAGTGAAGAGGAGCAAAGTAAAACACAAATATGCAAGTAGATGAAAGAGCGGACTCACATGGTAACAAACAACAGGAAAGAGCTGACTCATGTGTTGACGTGAAATAGCTGACTCACATGGTAACAAACAGTAGGAAAGAGCTGACTCACGTGTTGACAAACAATAGCTGACTCACATGGTAACAAACAACAGGAAAGAACTGACTCATGTGTTGAGAAGCAATAGCTGGCTCACATGGTAACAAACAGTAGGAAAGAGCTTCATGTGTTGACAAGCAATAGCAAAAACGTTGCTCCCAAGCTGTGAAAAAAAGAGGAAAGATAGAGGACAAGAAGGTGGTGAAAATCTTTCTCAAGTTGATTAAAAATGAATGACTCACAAACTGACAGCGAGAAAAAAAAAGAAACAAACAAAAAACATTGGCAAAGAAAGAGGAATACATGAGTGATAAAAATAGTATTAATGCAAAAAAGTAGAGAGATGACACAATTATTAACGAAAGAAAAAAAAACGAAAAAAAAAAAAACACGTAAAAAACACGAAAATAATCACTCGCAGATTCACACACAAAAAATAGAGATTACTAATGAGCTGACAAAACTGGGAAAAAGATCAACACAATTCGACAGAATTAAGGAAAGAGATGACGAAGTTAACAAGTAATAGAACAGAGATGCGCTCACAAGTTGCTGAAGGAGAAGAAAGAAGATATGCAACAAGATAACGACAACAGAAAGAGAACTGGCTCACAAGAAGACAACAAAAGGAAACTGTTGAGTTACAAACGGACAAAGAATAATGATAATGACTCACGAGGTGACAGAAAAGAGAAACAGCGTACACAGTGAAAAGACAAAGTTGAGAAATAAATTACACAAAGTTGACAAGGAAGAAACACACACACACACACACACACACACACACACACACACACACACACACACACAAACACACACACACATTTTAACAATGAAGAGAATGAAGAATATTCACAAGATGACGACCACTCCGAAAGTTGACAAAAAGAGCGAAAAGGATGGCTCACAATCTGACAGAAAAAGAGGAAAGAGATGACTTACAAACTGACAATAACCGGAAAGACGTGACTCTCCATTTGACGAATAAGAGGAGAGTAACTGGTCTCGAAATGACAAAGAATAGGAAAACGGTGACAAAAAAAGGATATGTATTTGATTCACAAGCTAAAGAAGAAGAAGAAGAAGAAGAAGACTCTCAAGTTAGCCAATCAGAAGAAAGAGATGAATCACAAGTAGCCAGAAAAGTGGAAAGAGATAATACACAAGTTGACACACACAAGTTGACAGAAAGAGAGATCACTCACAAGTTGACACACAAGAAAGGAAAGAGATCACTCACAAGTTGACACACAAGAGGAAAGAGACAAGCTCACACTCACAAGCTCACAAACAAGAGGAAAGAGATCACTCTCAAAACAAGAGGAAAGAGATCGCTCACACACAGGAGAGGAAAAAGATCGCTCACACAAACAAGAGGAAAGAGATCGCTCACAAGCTCACAAACAAAGAGGAAAGAGATCACTCACAAACAAGTTGATCTACAGAACGATGTCGGGAAGCCAGATCTTCTCGGAAGGAAGTCTGACGTCAGTGATGTTGTCATACTCTTGGGGATTCCACGTCAGCAGTTTCGTCACGCCACTCCTGCGTCATACATAATTATCATGCCGTCAGTGTCTTGGAATTGTGTATGACGTATTCGATGTCACTGGAGAAAATGTTCCTGTTGTGTCTTCAGTTTCTACTTTTGATCTGTTTTTTTTATCATCATCATCATCATCATCATCATCATCGTCATCATCATCATCGTTATCATCAATGTTATCATTATATACTATCAGTATTAGCATTATTATATTTATTTGTTGTTGGCTGTGGATGTTGTTTTCATTATTTCTGTTTTCTATTTAGTCAGTCAGTTCTATTATCTAGAGAGAGAGAGAGAGAGAGAGAGAGAGAGAGAGAGAGAGAGAGAGAGAGAGATGGCAAATGCCAACAACAGAATAAAAAAGAGCTCAAATCATATCCAGTTTATCTGAAAGAACGAAAGACGACCGAAAGAATAAAAACAACAACAAAAGAAGGAAGAAAAGAAATAACGATATACAGAAATTAAGAAAGACGATAGAAATGAAAGAAATTAGCTAAGAAAGAAAGAAAGAGGATGAAAAGAGAGAATAATAGCACGATAGAAAGACAGAAAGAATGAGAGCAAGAAAGAAGGAAAGAAACAAACAGAGAGAAAGAAACAATAAATAATTAAAAGAAACTAGAGGGAAAAAAGATTAGAAAGAAAGCAACAAAGAAATAAAAAAGCATCAAAGAAAGAAAGACGGAAAGAAAATACTTTGTGTCAAATTTTGCCGGCAACAGCCAGAATATTTCCACCTTAATGTGATAAACGGCCAGTTTTCTTTCACGGTCGGACCGCTCAGGTCTGTGTTTTCTTAGCCCCTCCCTCAGAGAAAGGCGAACACGCGGGGAGATGACGACGCAGCATGGATGCACTTATACAACACGCACTCCGCCAGTGAGCTATTTGCTCAGTGTGGTGCCCCTCCACCCGGGGTTTGAACCCTGTAGCCTGCGCGACCTCGTCCGCTGCCAAATCGATGCGCGGTTTTCCCCCCATGTTCCCACTTGCTAAGATGAGCTCATCCATCGGATCAGGTTGAACTATTTTGAGGGCTGTAGGGACTGGGGACTGCAAAAATAAATAAACGAGTAGATAGATAAACAATTGATAAGTGAACAAATAAACACATAATTCATAAATAAATCAATCAATCAACAAATTAAAAAGAAAAGAAAAGTAAATGATGGGCACAACACTGTGTTCGGAGGCGAGCCAAATCCAGAAAGTCCTCCTCCACTTTTTCTCCCCCCCCCCCCCCCCCGCCCCCCTTCCCACCCCCACGCCAATCCAACACACCCTCCTCGGGCTCACTGAGGTTTCAATCCGTCTGGATCTGTGCGGGATGTCGGGGGCCCTTGCTTACTAAAGTTTCTTCAAATTTCTTGAGTTAGGTGATGAGAGGTTTCAGGTTGCCCCCCCTCCCCCCCCCCCCCCTCTCTCGTCGGGGGAGAATGCTTCATGGAAAGACCCCCAGCCCCGAGAGTCTAGCCCCCGTATCCCCAGAGTCAGAGAGAAGCCCGGGTTTGTGTGTCTGACCCCAGTATCCTGAGAGGTCAGGGGAACCTTGGGGTTGTGTGTCTGACCCCTGTATCCTGAGAGGTCAGGAGAACCCTGGGTTGTGTGTCTGACCCCTGTATCCTCAGAGACAGGAAACCTTGGGGTTGTGTTGTATGTCTGACCCCTGTATCCTGAGAGGTCAGGAAACCTTGGGGTTGTGTGTCTGACCCCTGTATCCTGAGAGATCAGGGAACCTTTGGGTTGTGTGTGTGTGTCTGACCCCTGTATCCTGAGAGGTTAGGGAACCTTGGGGTTGTGTGTCTGACCCCTGTATCCTGAGAGGTCAGGGAACCTTGGGGTTGTGTGTCTGACCCCCCGTATCCTGAGAGGTCAGGAAAACCCTGGGGTTGTGCGGTTGTGCGTCTGACCCCTGTATCCCTGAGAGATCCTGGGGTTGTGTGTCTGGCCCCCGTATCCTGAGAGGTCAGGAGAACCCTGGGGTTTTGTGTCTGACCCCCTGTATCCTGAGAGGTCAGGAGAACCCTGTGGTTGTGTGTCGGACCAATGTATCCTGAGAGGTCAGGATAACCCTGGGATGTGACTGCACCATGCCATTCGGACCCAACACAACGGGCCGTCACCGCTAGGAGCAGAAGACGATCGAAGAAGAAACAAACAAACAACAAAAGAAAAAAAAAAAGAAAAAAAAAACAGGAGAGAGAAAGAGAAATAACGAACAAAAAGAAGAAAGAAAGAAATCGAGGGAGGGAATCCACGGAAGAAAAAAAAAATGCGTGAGATGAAATCTTGGATCAGCTTGACAGCAGCAGGTCTTCAGAGAAGAATGTCCACCTCTCTTCCCCCCTTCAAGCAAGTGCCTCGGCCCTCATCTCCTTACCCTAAAGAGAACTGAGCCGTATTTAGATCATATCTCCTAGATGTTTGCAACCAAAACTCTTTTTTTTGCGCTGCTAGATTTGTGTCTCCAGTATGGGTGGACGTCTGAAGATGGTCAAGGAGGGTTTTCTGATT
>JADBJO010001795.1:135931-163431 GCA_016801955.1 Conus betulinus | reverse complement strand
CGGCTTGTTGACAACGTACATACAGATAACGGTTTTTTTTTGTTTTTTTTTTAAGCCCACATACAGATTAAAACTCGTCGACAACCTACACACAGGTATGTGGACAACCAGCACGAAGATAACGGCTTGTTGACAATTTACATACAGATAATGACTTGTTGACAACCTACAAACATATAATGACTTGTTGACAACATACAAACAGATAATGACTTGTTGACAACCTACAAACAGATTATGGCTTGTTGACGACCTACAAACAGATTATGGCTTGTTGACAACCTACAAACAGATTATGGCTTGTTGACAACCTACAAACAGATTATGGCTTGTTGACAACTACAACACAGATTATGGCTTGTTGACAACCTACAAACAGATCATGGCTTGTCGAGCACCTACATACGGATCACCTCTCATTGACAAACTATTTACAAATAAACGGCATAAGCTGCATAGAGATATCAAATCATCTTACTTACAGACCACGGTTTATTGACGATCTACATGCAAAACACGGCTTGTTGACAGCTTACATACAATATACGACTTCTTATGCACCGTACATGTAGTTGCTCGCTCGAGAAAGGTTAATTGATAATTGCGAATCGTTAATTGATACTGCCTGAATATGTATAGATAAACCATTTTACCAGCCTCCTCTGTCTCTCTGTCTCTCTGTCTCTGTCTCTGTCTCTCTCTCTCTCTCTCTCTCTCTCTCTCTCTCTCTCTCTCTCTCTCTCTCTCTCTAATCTCTTCGATTTGACCTTAAAGCCCATTTTCCTGAATTCTCTGACAATGCAATAAGAAATCTTTCATTCCTTAACTGCCCTAATAATGTCTCAAATATATGCAAATGATTATTGCTTATCGTATTACCAGTAATTACGTGACAGTCCGATCCTATCAATATACATAAAAAAAAACGAATGAATATTGTTGTTTTTACCCATGCTTCGATGGTTGTCAAGGATTTTCCCCAAATATATTTTATACACACAGACACTGATATTGATTAAACAAAAATGATCTTTAGAACTTGAAGACATACCGATTTGAAAAAAAAAATCAAAACGCAAGACTTCGTGCTGATGAATTTAACAGTTCAGCATTACGTACTCACGTTCCATATGCATATGCGAAAACATCAATCACACTACTTGAAAGACTAAATGTCATATTCCTTGTGATAGCAAACTTGACGCATATCTGGTGCTTGCTAAACCAAGACAGGATATTATGGGGGAGAAAATCAATGTCTTTCAGGCGATCTGAAATCTATCTACAGACTGGATGATGCATTTTTATACCCAACCCGTCCCTAGACGCGCACAAAATGTGAATATATTACTAACGGCGATGCATTTAGCTTGTTGTTTTACTATATAAAAAAAAAGAGCGACAAATCCAGAAGATCTGAAAACGGATACACACAACACATAAACACATAAGCAGTATTTTTTCCCCTTAATCACGGCCGAAATGAACTGGTGCATAAAAAAAAGTTTACACTGTTACAAGTCTCCCCCAAAGCATAAAACATGAAATATGATTCCGTATGAGAGAGAGAGAGAGAGAGAGAGAGAGAGAGAGAGAGAGAGAGAGAGAGAGAGAGAGAGAGAGAGAGTGTGTGTGTGTGTGTGTGGTGTGTCATGGACGGTCGCCAGCCTACTCAGCCTTGCTTTAGCAGTGTGAAACCACCCTTAGCAGTGTCTGCTGGTTTCGCACGAGACTGTCACCATTTGGCTGTCAGTGGAAGGGCTTGGCGTGCTGTCCATGTAATTTTTTTTTTTTTTCTGCATCCCCCACTGCATTTTTCTTTTCCACTTCTGTATTGGGTGACAGGAGTGTGGCTGCTGAGCGGTTTTGTGCTGCCTGCACGTGTTTTTCGTTATGTTTGTGTGTCAGTACAGTTTAACTCTGGCAGAGAGGTGGTGTTCACCGGTTCAGGGTTGGAGGAAGGAGGCAGGAGAGTGAAGTGGCACTCGGATTTCAACGTTGAGTCGAGTGGGATCGCTGTCCCAGTGCAGTGGGATCACTTTTGTCTGCTTCGGTGATCGGTGCAGATCAGCGGCTGGTCCTTAACCTTTTTGGGTGGAGGAAACCGCTGCGTTTTGGGGGAATCTCGTATTGTGTGGCCCTGGATGTGGGACAATTTAGAAGTGACCGTGCGTCGCAGGAACTTGGAGAGACTTGGGTGATGTCTAAGTGTATTCGTGTTTTGTGTTGTGTGTGCCGTGGGCGTGGGACTGTAATAGGGAGTGAATTACGAGCAGGCTGGCATGGTTGATGAGGAAATGGTGAAGTCTGGCTGTTTTGGAGTGACTGAGTGAAAATGGTTGTGATTGCTTTGGTGGTGTGAAGGTTTTTTGACCTGTCTTGAATCTTATTTAGTCTGTCTCTCCCCTATCGTTCTTCTTTCATTATGAAATTCTTTAATTAGTTGGGGCTGGTAGTGGGAGTCCCGGGGGGAGGGAGGATTTGCTTTTCTGTGGGCTTTTGGGTTATTTTGTTCCGTAGGTAACTTAGAACTGATAGGTTCTTTCCCCTCTCTCTTTTACCATTCTATTCTTACTTGGTCTCTCCTCTGTCTTCAGTCTTCTTTGGTTAGGCCTCTCTCCCCCATATGGAATGAATGAGTATTGTCGATTTATAATTAATAAACTGTTATTGTCTTTGTAAATCCTTGGGTGGTCTGGTTGAGTGAGTGTTTTGGTGTTTGCTATCAGTTATTGCCAGTGTCGAATTTATGAAACAAGAACAAGAAAAAATAATCAGCTGTCTTAATCAACCTGATTGAATGTAAAAAAAGAAAATTGAAGCTGTAAGCCACCCAATGAACGAAAGAAACACTAAGGCAACGAATCTCTCTGCCTGAACATAGTGTCCAGAAGCAAGAGGAAGACAAAGGAAACTTAGAGAACGGGAGATGGTCCACGGACCGATCGAAGGGAAGAATGCTATGCACAACAGGCTACAACTCACTGTGAATCTTCACCTTTGGTTCGGCGTCTAAAAATGGCAAATGATGATACCGAATGTGCGCATTAAATTATCGACACACGGGGACTAAATCCAGACTGCACCGTGACGTTTATTTAACAGACTATAGAGACAAACAGACAGACAGAAGAATGTTCGACGAATATATCTTCATCATACGTCAGAAAGAACAGATGTATCATGCACAGAACAATGCCCTCGAAAAAGAACGCTGCCAGAAAGTGAATGCCAGCCATTCTACAGCCTGGCATTCTCAAGCTGACCGTAATCGAAGTATTGTTATGTGTGTGTGCGTGCGTGTAATGTGTGTGTGTGCGTGCGTGCGTGCGTGCGTGCGGCCTCGTGTGTGTGTGTGTGTGTGTGTGTGTGATATGTGCACTTTAAAAAGAAATGAAGCAAAAACTCTCCCATCTGTATCTCAGCCCCTATCCTCACAAAAAAAGTGAAGCAAGGAATGTCTTTTCGTTTGATGTTTGCCTCTGGCCTTTTATCAAGTCAGGTTATTGCAAAGAGTGTAACTAAATTATCTCGTGTTTCTGTCGTGCATCCTGGAGGTCTAAGGATGATGTGCAAATAGACAGAGTCTGAAGAGAGAGAGAGAGAGAGGGCGGAAAAGAGGATATTTTGCGCTATGATTTTCTGTCACACATGAAAGAATTTAATTCATTTTGATCACAGTTTCAAAGAGCATTTTTTTTTTTTGTTTTTTTTTTTTTTTTTTTTTTTTTTTTTTTTTTTTTTTTTTTTTTTTTTTTTGTTTTTTTTTTTTTTTTGTTTTTGTTTGTTGTTTTTTTTTTTTTTTTTTATTTTTTTTTTTTTTTTTTTTTGTTCTTATTTTTTTTTTTTTTTTTCTTGTTTTTTTGTTTTTTTTTTTTTTTTTGTTTTTTTTTTTTTTACCATTTTATTTTTTTTTTTTTTTTTTTTTTTTTTTTTTTTTTTTTTTTTTTTTTTTTTTTTTTTTTTTTTTTTTTTTTTTTTTTTTTTTTTTTTTTTTTTTTTTTTTTTTTTTTTTTTTTTTTTTTTTTTTTTTTTTTTTTTTTTTTTTTTTTTTGTTTTTTTTTATTTTTTGTTTTTTTTTTTTTTTTTTTTTTTTGTTTTTTTTTTTTTTTTTTTTTTTTTTTGGTTTTTTTTTGTTTTTTTTGTTTTTTCAGTTTTTGTTTTTTTTTTTTTTTTTTTGTCAACAAATATCAACATTCCCCTTTGATAGTTAGAGAAAGAACACAGTATTGGTTTTTGGGTGTTTTTTTTTTTTTGATAACAAAGATTTTAATTTTTTTTTTTTGCCCAGTCTTTTTTTTTTTTTTTTTACCCGCTCTTTTCAAAGAGTTAAGGAGTGAAGAACATCAATCTGTTGCTCTTTGCCATTTACAGTCCTCCAGACATCTGCCAGCCAATCCAGTGATGCGGTCAGTCAGGCCACCAGGGTCAGGGCCCTCTTTCCTCAACAAATATCAACTGTCCCCTTATATGCTGAGAAGACACAGTATGGTGTGGCAGATAACCAGCTCATTTTCCCGCCAGTCTTTTCCAGGTTTCCCGCCTCTTTCAAAGAGTTCTGAGCATCATTCTGTTTTGCTCTTTGCCATTTATAGCCAAACGTCAACACTGACGGGCTGATGCAGGTCTATAGGAAAAAGTGCAACTGTCAAACAGGCTCTTCAGTGGCCAATGGACTTTACGAAAAATTAACTTGGGAGGATGGTGTGTGTGTGTTTAGGGGGGGGGGGGGGGGGGTGTTTATTCTGCAGCACAATTTATTGGAGCTGCGCTAGGTTCTTGGCACCAGTCCCATTTAGAGAAGAGTAATCATAAATAATGGTCTGTGCACTGGGACCTCTTATAGGTCTTGGTATTTCGTCATCTCCATGGTAATATACCTAATATAGATATCTATTCTCTTATCAAGACAAACATCAGCTTGTCAGCTTTGTTTGGATCTGGCCCAGCAATCGTATTGTCATTTCATTACCAGAGTTTATAATTGTGCGGGTACAATTAGAAAGGGAAGGGGTAAGGGGGGGGAGTAGGGGGGGCGGGGTGGGGGGAGGGGGGGAGAGGCGGGCAGATGGAGGTTGCCCCAGCGCGGCCCCCCCCGCACAATCCCAACCCCCCCCGAAGACCACCCATCACCAGCGGCACTAGTCCGGCAGATACACCCTCGCTTTCAAGCTCTACCCCCCCCCGAACACACCCCCCCCTTCGTACATATGATTAATCAGACTCACAGGCTACGTACTGACCCAATCGTATGTGACAGCATTTGTAAAACTAACACTTTCACTCTTCCAAGGCTTTGTTTGTTGAATTCACTATTTATCAATCAAACGATGCGATCCCCTTAAACTGCTTTAACATACAACCAAGAATCATCAGATGACATTATAATACTGATCACTCCACGTGAAGAACACAGAAATCAAAAACTAAAAATCCGCGTATTGCATATGTCTTGGAACTCGTAATCAGAGTGGTTGTGCCTACGGCAATCAGCTAGTCTTTAACTCTGCTTAAAATCAATACTAATTGCCACGATTATTTTATTCCTTTTAGACAGTTAGTTTTTGCTCGCAAGTTGACGAACCGGTGTAGGTGTATTGAACAGTATTTGCGATTCCCTTACCACTTCTTTGTCTGCGTCATAATTTTAACTGCTTAGATCCTCCTCACTCCTCCTTCTAATCCCCTCCTCCCTCTCCTCCTCATTCCTCTACACATTCTCACCCTTCTAATTCCCGCCCCCCTCCTCTTCCCTCTACACACTTCCCACTCGAGCGATATACTGATCATTAGAATGGTTACATGGAAGCATCGACTTCCATGCGTTTGTTCAGGAGCGTAAATAGTGGGGTAGTCTTTGCTCCCATAGGAAACCTAACACAGAGTAACTTTTATTCAAGACTGGCACAGCCTTTTAAACTTGAATAAAGTCAGACAAATACAAAGACGAACAATCTAATAGTGGGGGAAAACAAAGCGCAGGCCAACAACTAAATTGTCTTCATAGTAATGACTTGGCAAAACTTTGAACTTACAGGAGGGGGGGGGGGGGGGGGGGGGGGGGGGGGGGGGGGGGGGGGTTGGGGGGTGGGGGGGGGTGGCAGCATGTAAAAAACTGGGAAAATGAAATTAAGAAAAGTATGAAAACTCTTCAATGGCTGCATAAGGGAACCATCGCAATCCCTTTTAAAGGCAGATATATTTGATGTGTATTGCCCTGCTTCCGAGGCCTTTCGTCCGCCTGGGTCGGAAACTCATCAGGGAGACACGGCTGGCTGTATCTGCGCTGCTCCTGGCGTCAAATAGAGACACCACCACAGTCCACAATACCGTGGTGTTCTCACCACCAAGGGTGCAAAAAAAGAATCCAATAGCACCCCCCCAAGCAGCCAGCGAAGAGTAGTAAAGGAAACCAAATGAAAGGGTGGGGAGGAAAAAAGTTGCTGAAAAACTACAGATATTATGCAGATAGTATAGAATGTATGGATGGGCAATCTTTGAGCCTAGGCCAAGGCTTTCACGAGGATCCACCCAAGGATGCAAGGGAGATCAGAAGACAAACACAAAGACAGACAGAAACAAACAAATACAAGGTAACCTCGATTTAATCAAAACGAAATCGGAAATGAAATGAGGCAGGGAACAGCAAACAATAAACAGTAAATAGTGGGGTCAAGACAATACAAAGACGAACAATCTCAATAAGTGGGCTCGAAAAACAAGCCACAGGCAACAACTATCACAAATTGTCTACATCACAATTAGTTGCTGGTCCCTACAGAAATTAGTGTGCTGCCTGCGCTTGTTTTTCCCCCACTGATTAGATGTTCGTCTGTGTAATTGTTCTGAACGTTTTATTCAAGTTTAAACGGCTGTGCCAGTCTTGAATAAAAGTTACTCATGTGTTGGAGTTTTCCTCTATGGAGCAAAGAGATATCCCCACTATATTACTGGTTTATGTTGGCTTGTTCCCTGCCCTCATTTCATTTCCGATTTCGTTTTGATTAAATCGATGTACTATTGTATTTGTTTGTTTCTGCTCTGCGTCTTTGTGTTTGTCGTCTGCATCTCCCTTGCATCCCTTGAGGTGGAATCCCAAAGCGTAGAGCCTTCAAAGAGATGCCCCCACATTTTATACTATCTCCATAATATCTGATAGTTTTTTCAGCAACTTTTTTTTGCACTCCCCAACCTTTCTCATTTGGTTTTCCTTTACTACTCTTCGCTGCACTGCTTCGGGGGCGGTGCCCTATATGGATTCTTTTTTTGCACCCTTGGTGGTGTGAGAACACCACGGATATGTGCTGGAATTGGTGGTTGTGTCTCTATTTGACGCCAGGAGCGCCAGATACAGCCAGCCCCTTGTCTCCCTGCATGAGTCTCGCACCCCCACTGCGACAACGCACACCGAGAGCAGCCGGGCATAAAAAGGCGCCGGAGCAGGCCAATACAAATATATCCTGCCCCTTTAAAGGGAATGACACCCGATGGTTTCCTTATGCCAGCCAGTGAAGAGCGTTTTACTACTTTGTTCTTAATTTTTATTTTCCCAGTTTTAACATCGGTCAACCTCCTGCCTTCCCCCCCCCACCCCCCCCTCCCCCCCCCCCCCCCCACCCGACCCCACCACCCCCCCACCCCCCCCCCCCCCCATCCCCCCCCCCCGCCCTACCCCCCCCCGCTAAGCCTTGTCAAAGTTTGCCAAGTCATTACTATGAAGACAATTAGTTGTGGCCTGACTGCCTTGTTGGTTTTCCCACACTATTTAGATTGTTTCGTCTTGTGATATTTGTCCTAGCCACTTTAATTGCAAGTTTAAAAGCGCTGGTCCTGTGGCCAGTCTTAGAATAAAAAGTTACTATGTGTGAGGGCTTCCTTATGGTGATGCAAAAGACTACACCACTAGTTACTTTTTTTGTTTGCACTGTTGCCCTGCCTCCATTTCATTTCCCATTCTTGTTTAAAAAAAGTAAATGCATACGAGAAGAAGCCAAGCAGATACAACGTACAGGTTTTAACCACCACTAGAAACAATGCTATGTATTTTGTAAATCACTAACTTGCTAGGCGGACAGTAATCGTGCATAGATCTGAAAAACCACACAGACAGAATATGAAAAACCACACAGGCAGATATGAAAAACCTACACAGACAAAACGAAAAAAACAATAGATTATGCCATTAGAAATTGATCATTTTCCTGTAAAATATTTTTTAAAGAAAACGTGACCAGTGATAACTCAACGCACAAATCGCTGAAATATTCTTATCACATGGCCCATTGGAAATTGGTAGATCTACTGATGTTGATAACACGAATAAATAAATGATAAAATAAATATACAGACAGATAAATAATAGATGAATAAAGAGAATA
This sequence comes from Conus betulinus, assembly GCA_016801955.1. NCBI lineage: Eukaryota > Metazoa > Mollusca > Gastropoda > Neogastropoda > Conidae > Conus > Conus betulinus. The sequence goes on along the minus strand of JADBJO010001795.1, from coordinate 155,053 downwards.
AAAGAGAGCATCTAGGGACAGAAATTACAGACATAACAGCTTCCCTTGCTGCTGTGGGCGAAGTGGTTAGCGTTCGCGCGTTCTCCTGGCTGGGAGGTCGTAGGTTCGAATCCCACCAGAGTCATGCTGGCCGTTTTTTCTGGATCCACCGATGCCCCGCCCTAATACCCAGAGTTTAGGAGTTTGCTGTGGATATCAGTTGGGAAAATGATCTGAACGGAAACCACACAGTGAGTTTCATCCAGCTTAATGGATGCGTGCACGTTCTGACGTGTTGAACTTCGAATTTCCATGCAACCAACACTGCAGGTAGACCCTAGTACCTTCGTGAGCTAGGGTCTGCCGCCGGGGATCTCTCGCGGATATATTATGAAAGGAAGCCGTAGTAGGTACAAGGCCCGTAATGTATCTATCAGACCGAAATGAGAAAGCATGCTTGAGACATCATCCTAATCATCCTCATTCTCATGCGTATCAGCATAACAACTGCTGCTGTTACATACTTGTGGGGCCCACCTATAAATGCCCTGCTGTCCTGTGACCTCAATTTCGACTTGTTCTCTTCCAAGTCGGCTCTGCCCAGTTGGTTTGGTTCGTCGGATCGGGGTCCCCACCGGGTCTGTCGGGGGTCCATCGGCCCCACCGGGCCCCCATCTGTTGCTTTGGAAGGATTTCAGTGGTTGGCGCCCCTTTGCGAGCGGACGGAGCTCACTCACGATATGGCTCCCGACGATAAGCCAATTAGTGTCGTCAGTAGAAGGGGTGTAGTACGGGGTGGTCCTGGGTCATCTGTGTATGTTAGCATCAGACAGCGGCTTAGCCACTGAACACCACCAGAACGTGGACTCCAGCGCAGCGCGCAATGCAGTGTCTCCATCCAGTGCGTTGAAGGTGCCTCCTGATAATTGAGACTTGAATGATGACTTGACTCCCTATGGCCCGATTGCTTGACGGGGCCTACGCGGCGGGGCAGCCCCCCGAACGCCGGCTGTGGCTGTGTGGACTGGCGAGGTGTGGACAATAGAGCCTGGCTGGGTGCACAATGCCTATGCGGTAGAGCGCGAGTTGGGACAGTCCCCCCCCCCCCCCCCCAAAAACAAAAAAACATTAACAGACATTTATCAACTCGCATTCAGTTGTGCACACCAACCAAGTCCACAACATGTCTCTCACATTTTTGTATTTTCATGCCTGGAATGTATTCCTCGAAAATTCCTCGGCCTCACCATTTCATGTTCGTACGATGTCACCACTTCAGAAGTGATACCCCTTCCCTCTCTCTTCAACCACTTAGTTTATGTCAGTATAACGGTTAGGACTACATCAAATCAGAGACAGGCTTTCTCTTCCCCTCCTCCCTTGCCGTGTGAAATGGGTCACATCTCAATCACAGTGTTTACACATGCGTCTCATTCAGTAGCCATGACGACACTCAATCGATTTCAGCCCTGCCCAAGGCCTGGAGTGTTGGGATTCCCCGTGATTACGTTATATTTAGAAAGCCGACGATGGCGACATATGCAGGGGAGGACGGCGTAAGAGGAAGGGGAGGAGCCGAGAAAGAGAAAAGTGGTCGCAGGACGGGGGCGGATGGAGGAGACAGGGAAGGGCGAGGTGGAAGAGAACTGTGAGTGGAGAACACTGGTCACCAAGTAAAGCGAGAAAGGAAAAAGTAGGGAAGCGAAGCACTCTCCCTCAAAGAATAATCGTGGAGGATGGGACAGGAAAGTGCCAAAAGAGCGAGTCTGTCTTGCTCTTGTGCTGAAGTCAATCTGGGTCAGCCTCATACAGAACAGCGAACGTATGCTTGCACTGCCCTGATGATGAGATGTGAAGCATACACGGTCACGACACGCTTCTCCGTAAACTACCAATCTACTCGATCATGTCCAATGATCTGCATCCAGCATGCTAGGTGAAGACCTTTACCCTCTCTGTGGTCACACATACTTCTGTCACCGATGTCCATTCACCCTTGCATACTACATCATGCCATCATTGAGACCCGCGCTTCGACTTTTCCATGCTTTACTTTATAAGAAGAATGTTGTACTGCACGCAGTCGCCCATAAAGTGAATAAAAGTATTCAACCACCCACCCTGACAATCCCCCAGCCCCATATATCCTCTCTATACTTCACGCACTCTCTATACCCTCCTGATGTGTGTCCCCTCACACCTGCCCCCCCCCCCGCTTGTGTCGTTCCCCCCCCCGGTTGTCGATGTGTGTATTGTGTGTCTCCTGCCCTCGTGGGATTTGTGGGTGAATGCCTATGTGTGTATCAGAATGTGTGTGCGGATTGTGTGTGGGTGTGTGTGCTGACGTGCACTTACAAATAGAAAATAAAGCCACAAAAACAACCACTCCTTGCCCCTCAGCCCCTACCCTCAAAAAAGCGTAGCGACAAACAATATGTTTTTGTTTGATGTTTGCTGTGGACTTTCTTTTTTTTTTTTCTTATCAGGACCTGACAAGCATGTTGCAAAAGAGTGTAAGTAAATCATCTCGCTGTTTTCTGTCGTGGCGCTCCTGGAGGCTAAGAGGTGATGTGTACACTAACAGATCTTTGACATCTGTGGTGACAACATGCTGATGCCTGCTTCATTTCATTTCTTTTGAAAGTACAGAGAGAGAGACAGAGAGACAGAGAGAGTGTACGAGAGAGAGGAGGAGAGGAGGAGAGGAGGAGGAGGAGGAGGAGGAGAGGAGGGAGAGAGAGAGAGAGAGTAGAGGAGAGAGATGAAGGAGAGAGCAGAAGAGGACAGTGAGGAGAGGGGCGATGAGACCATTTGAGGGAGAGACGAGGGAGAGAGTGTGCTGTGTGTTGTAGAGAGATGAGAGAGAGGAAAAGGTTGCAACTGCAATATGATTTCTGCACAGATGGGAGGATTAACTCAGCTTTGATCACAGTTTCAAAGAGCGGGTCTCGACATGAGCCATCTCAATCCATTGCCCCTTGACCTTGCCTGGCTCCAGGCAGTCTGTCAGCCAATCCAGTGATGCTGTCTGTCAGGCCAGCCAGGGTCAGGCCCTCTTCCATAAACAAATATCAAAACATTCCCCTTGATATTCTAAAGAAGAACACAGTACCGTGAGAGCAGATAACCAGCTCATTTCCCGCCAATCTTTTCCCGCCTCTTTTCAAAGTGGTACTGATTCATTATTCCGTTCCTCGTTACCATTTTCAGCCAGAATGTCATCAAAGACTGGCTGATGCAGATCTGATAGGAAAAATTGCTGCTGTCAAACTGGCTCCTCAGTGGCCAATGAACTACAGGAAAATTAGACTTTGCAAACGTGAATGAGGGAAAGGGGGGGGTGGGGGGGGGGGGGGGGGGGGGGGGGGGCTATTCTGCAGCAGCAATAATTGAGTTGGAGTTCTTGGCACCAGTCCCATTTGAGAGAGAGACCATAAGTATGGGTCTTGCACTGGGGGTCTGATACGTCTTGGCATTTATCATCTCTATATTCTCTCACCCACCTCAGCTGTCAGCTTGTTTGATCTGGCCTAGCAAGTTGTACGGTTGGTTTAATTATCAGCATATAAGTGGTTTAGAACAATACGAATGCACCTCCCATGAATGCCTGTTGTACCTGAAGAGTGGGGTTTGGATCATGGGAGATACAGACATGCATTTTACTGCTGGTTACTATCAGAAATATCATATTGATTTATCCAAATCAGATATGTACAAAACTGACATATATAATTTATGATAGTTTTGTTTCATTTCATTTTTTACAGGATTCTAAACATCGTTCCTAAAAACATAGCCCCTAAATTGCTTAATTACAAACAACATAAGTAGCGGTTAAACACGATCACTTATTAACCAAGTCACAGATTAAATCCAATATCGTATTGTTTGAACTGACATGAAAATGTGTGTACGCAGTTTGCTAGTCATTAACTTTACTTAAAAGAATACCAATGTTACACAATGATCATTCATCCCTTTTACCAACTTTGTTACATTACATAAATAGTGTTAGACCAGTCTTTGTGTCCCTTCTAATACTTACTGGTTATTATTTGATTGATACTAATACTACAACTAAAGTAATAATGTACTAGTGGAGGCCACACAGCATCATCATAACTACAAATATAGCGTTTTATCATGTTATATAAAACTACATATAAACACACTACCTCACTCACTCAACGGGTTGCCTACCCAGGTAGAGCCTGCCGAAGAGCAGCCTACTGGCGCTCATTTAGTCGTTTCCCATACCATTCAAATATCAGTCACTCATTTTCATTTATCTCATTTATTCCTCCAGTTTCTCACATAGGATACATACGATGTTTTATACGTGTCCTCCATTTCCACCGGTACATGATGGCACACGATAACAGTGACAATTTTTGTGGCTTGGTAAGAAATACCAGGTGGCTATCTTCAATTTGCATCAATTTTGCCAGGGCAGTTGGGACGCCCCTGCTCTTTTCGATTTTCAAATGCCGTGGGTTCTTTAACGTGTGCAGGGGGCCAGGAAGGCACACGGGTCCGACTCGCTTATAGTCCCCATCCGATGACGTTCAGTTCAGTTCAATTTGTCATTCAAACTGGGAAACCGCTGTTAAATGGGACTTCCTGCAAGGAAAAGAATGATTGCTGTACAAAGATGATCCTCCTCCTGCGTTCTCCTCCTCTACACATTTTAAAGCTTAGCAATATATTTACACTCACATAAATCAATTGATAAACAAGTATATGAAAAAAATATCGATAGATAGATAGATAGATAGATAGATAGATAGATAGATAAATAGATAGATAGATGGATATACAACACCAACGAAAGGAACTGCAATTATATATATATATATTATATATTTTTTTTTTTTTTTATTTTGTCATGTAACCAACTCCAGAACCTATCTTACAAGTCATCCTGGAATGGATCCAATCGATTCCTCTGCCTCACCATTACAGTTCTTATGATGTCACCACTTCAGAAGTAACACCCCCTCCACTTCCCTTTACTGTTTCAGTTGCTGTCAATATATGGTGTATCCATCAAAGCAGTGACAGGTTTGCACTTCCCCCTCCTCCTGTTGCCATGAAATGGGTCACATCTCAATCACAGTGTTTACACATGCGTCTCACTCAGTTAGCCATGACGACACTTGATCGTTTCAGCCCTGCATGGGTGACGTGCTGGTTTCCCCTAATTACGTTATACTGGAAGGACGAGGCGACAATCCAGGAGAAGATGGGAGGAGAGGGGAGGGTGGGGGGGGGGTGGGGGGTGTCTTACCAGGGAAGGAAAAGATAGGGAAAGCCACCCCCCTCGAAGGATGGTGGAAAGAGACAGAGTGAGTTGTGTGTGTAGGCCAATCTGGGTAGGCCTCATCACACAGCGAACCTTTGCTCGACTGCCCGAAGCATCATGGCGTACAAATCTCTCGATCATTCCTTCATCTGTGGAGATCTTTCCCTCTCTGTGTTCACACTAAGCCCACTCCATCCCTTCACCCCTGTCTCATTCAATCATGTATTACGAGCCCCGCCTTGACAGTTCTTTTTCCTTTCATAATGTCATGCGTTACTGACGTCATTCCCAATGGCCCTCTCATCTTGCCATTCGTAACTGTCTCTCTGTCTGTCTGTCTGTCTGTCTGTCTCTCTCTCTCTCTCTCTCTCTCTCTCTCTCTCTCTCTCTCTCTCTCTCTCTCTCTCTCTCTGACTGTCTGTCTGTCTGTCTGTATGTATATATGTATTTGTGCGTTTTTGGTCTAGAACATACTGAGATGACAACACTTTTTTTCTGTTTATTTTGTGTGTATCAATATACGTCAATCCTTTACTGAATCCCCTAAATCGTTTTGACACGAAAGCTGCAATCGTCATTTGTGGAGACATTTCCTTCAAGGTATTCACACTAAACCTCCCTCATTCCACATCCCATGCACCCCACAAACACCCCCATCACATTCACATCATATGCGCGTTTCCCTGCTCTGTCCCATCCCTGCAATCCCTCTTTACACCTTTGATGGTTGCAGTCCCTTCCTTTTGTAATCACCTTATTGACTGTAATTGTTGTGCTGTCTTTACCACCACACGAGAGAGAGAGGAGAGAGAGAGAGAGAGAGAGAGAGAGAGAGAGAGAGAGAGAGAGAGAGAATTCAGTAATCAGTGCAGAAAAATGGTACTACCTCCCTCTCAGAAGTGATGCACTTCCCTCTCTTTCTCCCACCATTCGGTATACTGTGCACCTATCAAAACAAAGACGTTGCTTCACTTTCCATATTCCTGTTGCGTGAAAATGATCAGAGCTCAGTCGGCGTGTTCACACACGCATACCCCTGATTCAGATAGCTATAAGGAGGTTCAGTCGTACCCGCTCTGCCACTTCTGACCTGCTGGGTTTCCTCTAATCACATTATACTGGATTGATCAGACGAAAAAAAAAAAAAAAAAAAGGGGGGGGGGGGGGGGGGGGGGGGGGGGGGAGGAGGAGGTGGGTGGGGAAAGTCAGTCCCTGTCAGTATGGTGGAAAGGAAATAGGCCAATGTGGGTAGGCCTCATCAGAGAAGGAACCTTTGCTCGACAGCCCAAACCATCACGACGTGCAAATCCCTCCATCATTCCTTGATTTGTAGAGACCTTTCCCTCTCTGTATTCACACTAGCCCCACTCAGTGACTTCCCCTCTGCCTCCTTCCATCATGCATCACAGGCCCTGCTTTAGCTTTTCCAGTTCTCTCTTTTATAATGTCATTTGGTTTTTTTTACTGGCGCCAGTCGCCACGGCCACACATCTTGTCATTTTTGAAGACATGTTGTACAGTGTGTGTGTGTGTGTGTGTGTGTGGTGTGTATGTGTGCGCGCGCGCGCGCGTGCGTGCGTGTGCGTGCGTGTGTGTGTGTGTGTGTGTGTGTGTGTGTGTTTGCGTATGTGTGCGTGTGCGAGCGCGCGTGTGTGTGTGTATGTGTGTGTGTGTGTGTGTGTGTGTGTGTGTGTGTGTGTGTGTGTGTGTGTGTGTGAATATGATCCCTAAATTGATTGATTACAAACACGTTTGAAACTGTTCAATTGGATTAGGGACTGACCTGGTTGCAAACAAAATCACACATTTGCATTATATTCCACTGACATCAAAATGTCTGCTGCACAATCCGCTACCTTAAACTTTACTAAGATAAATACTTACTTCGATGCTTATTCGTACTTTACACCCCATTGTTTTAGATTTCAGGATTAGTGTTTGACAATATTTGTGTCCGAATACTTCTGGTCATGGCTTGATTGTTATATTTCTACTGTCGTAAAGTTTCATAGAAGATGGCAAACATACAGTACTACAACTTAAACACTTGCATCTCACATGTGACCACTGCTAAATATAGTGACTTGCCTGACTGCTGTTAAAATACAATTGCTGCTTAAGTGCAAAAGTCCTTCCCCTCTTCCTCCTCCTCGTCTACACAATTTCTACTGAGCAGCATACTAGATATCTGCATCAAAAGAGTGCAGAGACCATTACTATTTCAATTCAGTTCATGGTTTTAGAGTCCAAACAGCCACTGGAAGCCACATCACAGCTATGCTACGAACGATTGTTTAAAAAAGGTGAAATAGTACTAGAAGTAATAGACCTAATAATTAGGGACCACTGATTAAAACTGGCAAATGTAACCACAAGTACTGAAATATACCAAATAAACAAGATAATAGAATGAATCTGCCAATAGGCATTAATAATAAACCCCATTGATATTTATCAAAAGGTGACTAGTTGGAAATCAACAAATAAATCTCAAATCTTCTTTTTTTCGTACAGCTTGCAAATTGGTAGACATACTGATACCAACACATCATTTAATAAAAGCAGGGAATAGAAATAACATAATAAATAGACGAATGTTCGTCACATAACCGTTCTAGAACCTCTATTGTAATTCATCTTAGAATGTATCTCACTAATTCCTCTGCCCCACCATTTTGTTGCTGTATGTTACGTCATTCCCTCATACGCAACACCCGCCTCCCCCCCCCCCCCCCCCGCTCTCTCTCCACTTTTCGACACACCCCCCCCCCCCCCCCCCCTCGTCCTGTTGGCCTGAAAATCATCAGAGCTCGATCGGGATGTTTACACATGCGTCTCATCCAGTTAGCTATGAGGACATTCAATCGTTTCAGCTCTGCCACGCCTGGCGTGCTGGTTTCCCCTTATTACGTTACACTGGATGGATGAAGTGACAAGATGGGGGGGAGATGGGAACGCCGGTGGGAGGTGTCACTGGGGAAGGAGGAGGTGGGACAAGTCAATTCCAGTAAGGATGGTGGAAAAAAAGAGAGGACGATCATGTCGGCCAATCTGCGTAGTCATCAGATAAGAAACCTTTGCTTGACTGCTCGAACCATTACCACGTGCAAGACCCTCAATTGTTCCTTGATTTATAGAGACTTTCCCTCTGTGTTTTCACACTACCCCCACTCCATTACTTCCCCCTGCCTCCTGCAATCATGCATCGCGAGCCCCGCCGTGTGTGTGACATTCATTTTTATTGACGTCATCTGCCATGGCCACTCTTCTTGTCATTTTCTAAAGACCTGCCGCACAGTTTCGACTTTTATTCCCAACTTATAAAGGATCTACCCCCACCCCCCCCCCCCCCCCCCCCCCCCCCTTCCCTGTCTCTGCATATATGTGTGCACTTTCTAATCTATTATGATTTGACAGGACAACATTTTATGTTTCTATTTTATATCCCTGTAGGCGAGAACTTCACTGATCACCCAAATCATCATAACATTGAAATCCCTCAGACATTTCCCTCACTGTCTTTACACTGCCCTCCCCCTCCTTCTTTCCTATACCTTCCCCCACTCTGTTCATTCTACTTCACTTCTACACAGTACAGCTTTCTCCCAAAGCCCACTCGCCCCCCTCATCCCCTATCCCTCTCGACTCGACAGTTCTAGCCCTTTCTTTTTTTTACAATCATTTCACTGACATCATTTGTGGTGTCCCTTTCCCATACATTTTGTGATTTGTTGTATTTTTCCCCGCAGTTCTCTCTCTCTCTCTCTCTCTCTCTCTCTCTCTCTCTCTCTCTCTGTGTGTGTGTGTGTGTGTGTGTGTGTGTGTGTGTGTGTGTGTGTGTGTGTGTGAGAGAGAGAGAGAGAGAGAGAGAGAGAGAGAGAGAGAGAGAGAGAGAGAGAACAGAGAGAGAGAGTCTTTAATGAACAAACCACGATTAGGCGTTTCATTCATTTTAAAATTTCATCTTTAGGGGGAAAAAAAAAAAATCAGTCAAGCATACCTGTACCCCCAATGCAACCATTCTATCCAGTACACCCCCAATCCCCCCCCCCCCCCCCCCCCACACACACACACACACACCACACACACACCCACACACACACACACACACACACACACACACACACACGTGCGCGCGCGCGCACCGCCAAGCCCCTGCCCACTCACTGAAAAAAAAACATGTTTGTCCAGGCCTTTGATTGGAGCTTAACAGTGTTTTGATACCAGAAGACAAACAAATATTCTTGTATTTTTAAGTGTATCCTAAAGGCTACAAGATGCCGACAAGTTTTTTTATTATTTCCTGTTGGTTAGTTGGCTGGGTAGCTGGTGGTTGGTTGGTTGGTTAGATGGTTGGCTGTTTGGTTATTTTTTTTTTTTACATGCATGTGGGAAGTGTGCTGAATGGGGTTTCCTCCCTCCCCCAGAGAGAGAGAGAGAGAGAGAGAGAGAGAGAGAGAGAGAGAGAGAGAGAGAGAGAGTCACACAAGACAGAGACACAGTGAAACATTTAGCAATTAATGTCGTGATGTGATTTCTATCCAAATGGAAACGTTAGTTTTGGTCACATTTCAAAAAAGGGGTCTAGACACGAACCGTCTCAGTCCAGTGCACCCTTGACTTGCCTGGCTCCAGACAGTCTGTCAGCCAAACCAGTGATGCTGTCTGTCAGGCCAGCCAGGGTCAGGCCCTCTTCCATAAACTAATGCCAACATTCCCCTTGATATTGTAAGAAAGAGCACACTATGGCCAAAGCAGATAACCAGCTCATTTTGCCGCCAATCGTTCCCAGATACTTCACAAAGCAGTCTGGCCCTCCCTTTTGTCCCCATGGCTGCCACCCAAAGCCAGAATGTAATCAAAGGCTAGCTGAAGCGAGCCTGCTAGGAAAAATTGCAACTGTCAAACTGGCTCCTGATTGGCCAACGAACTGCCGAACAAAACTCAGACCTTGCAAACGAGGTCAGAGGGTAAATCTATTCTGCAGCAGCAATCACTGAGTGACAGATCTTGCACAACTCCTGTTTGGAACAGCGCACAAATACTTGTCCTGCACTGGGGGTCTGACATGTCTTTGCATTTATCATCTTTACATACTGTCACCAACCTCAACTGCCGGCAGTTTTGGTCTGGTCCAGCTAGTCCAATGGATGAGTGTTACGCCATTTATCGCCATTTATTACGGTCTACCATGATGAAAGCCTCGTATATTTGAGGATGGAATCATGGGAAATCAGGGAAACATCTCTCTCTCTCTCTCTCTCTCTCTCTCTCTTCTCTCTCTCTCTCTCTCTCTCTCTCTCTCTCTCTCTCTCTCTCTCTCTCTCTCTTAGTCTCACCCCTTTGGTAACTGTAAGGAGTATCGCTTTCTATGCGTCTGTGTGTGTTTGTTTTCATTTTTCTTTCGTAATCAGTTCTTTTTTTCCCTTAACTTCATCGATGGAATGAGAAGGAATGTATCCATTATATTCTTATGTATTTGCAAAGATATGTATGTTTGTAAAAAAAAAAAAAGTTGTGAAATCTGGTCGCAAACCAAGGTATGTTTCCTTGATTGTTCTGTGTGCTCTGTGCTGTCATATATGCTAGGTGATTCGGTGTCGTGGGCAGCATTCCTCTGGAGTTACGGGCGTGTATTTATTTCATCATGGGAACAAGAGGTACTCTACTTGTTTGTTTAGTTAGTCGCTAGTCATGCTTACTTCGCTGGTAGTCACACTTAGTCCCAAAGTGGGGCCAGGGCTGAATGATAAAAAGCATATACCTGCTTAACTGTCACTCTTGGAAATAAAGATTCTCTCTCTCTCTCTCTCTCCCTCTCCCCTCTCCTCTCTCTCCCTCTCCTCTCTCTATGATCTCTCTCTCTCTCTCTCTCTCTCTGTGAGAATTCTCTTTATTTGTGTGTTGCTGGTGTCACCCCTTCACTATGGGCTATGGTCCTTAAAATAAATCTCTCTCTCTCTCTCTCTCTCTCTGAATAATCCCTCCTCTCTCCGCTCTCTCTCTCCTCCTCTCTCATCTCTCTCTCTCTCTCCCTCCATCCTCTCCTCCTCTCTCTCTCCTCTCTCTCTGCTCTGTCTCTCCTCTCTCCCTGTGTCCCCCCTCTCCCCTGTTTGTCCCCTCGTGTCACTTCTCTCCTCCCTATTGGGCTAACTGGCTCTCCCCCTCTGAATCTAAATTATCCTCTCTGAATCCCTCTCTCTCTCTCTCCTCTTCTCTCTCCTCTCTCTCTCTCTCTCTCTCTCTCTCTCTCTCCCTCTCTCCCCTCTCTCTCTCGTGGGCTATGGTCTTAAGCTCGTCCTCCGCTCCTTCATATCCCTCCCTCCCCTCCCCTCTCCCATCCTCTCTCTCTCATCTCTCTCTCCAAGCTGCTAGACCTGAAGCAGAAAATACCTCAAAACGCCCACTCCCACCCCAAATGAATAAAGAAATGAGTAGATAGATAAACAGAAGTAAATGTCATAACATCAATTAGACTGATTTAACATGTAGCAAAAGACTGAAATCAAAACATCTCAAAAACGTGACAGGAGTATCCCACTCAATTATGTACACGGGGTCGTCTTTGTCACAATCTTTCTTCTCTCTGCATCTATCCATGTCACTGTGTGAGTATTTCCAATACATTGACCAGATAGGGTGTCATTCTTGTGAAGGCAGAGCTGGGTGCCAGAGCTTGACGCACCATAAAGAATCTGTCTGCGCTTTGACCAATTGGGTTTGTTCTGCTCCTGGAGTTCAATTCAGTATGCTGTTTATTCCTATGTTTTGTGTTTTTTTTAGAGAGAAAAAAAAAGCTGTCAAAAAAAGCTGTCAAGGTGAGAGAGAGAGAGAGAGAGAGAGAGAGAGAGAGAGAGAGAGAGAGAGAGAGAGAGAGAGAGAGAGAGAGAGAGAGAAGGTACAGGTAGTGGAAGGGTGGTTTAAGTCTCTTCGTGCAATTCATTTTTTTTTTTCAGTTATCGATGCCTTCATAGTGGGTTTTAGTCGTGAACCATGTCACTTTAGTGACTTGCCAGGCAGTATACCAACCAGTCCAGTGACGCTGTCTGTCTCTCTGTCTGGTCAGCTGGAGTCACGCACCATGGCATCAACAACAGTACTATCTCCCTCGATGTTCCCAGAAAGAGCACAGTGTGCTGAGAGCAGATAATCGGCTCGGCTCATTTTTTCCGCCAGTCTTTTCCCCGCCACTTTTCAAAGCCATCTGAATCCTCATTCTGTTCCTACAGCGGCCTGCAGCCAGAACGTCATCACAGACGGGCTGATGCAGGCCTGATAGAGAAAATTGCAACTGTCAAACTGGCTCCTCAGTCGCCAACGAACTGCGGGAAAATTAGTCTTTGCAAACGAGGTTGGCGGGTAAAAATCCATTCTGTCGCCGCCATCATTGAACTGTTGGCTCGACTCCTCTTTGGAATGGTCCATAAATATTGGTCTTACACAAAGGGCAGCGAAGGTTTCCCTGTTATCTCCACCCCCACTCCCTCACATGACTTATCAACGTGCCTGCAACGTTTCGTCCAGGAAATTGAATGACTAGTTCCATTCACGATTTTCATAGGTCCTCCCCGATCTGGATGTATGTCGAAAGGATCATAGAGTACATGCCCATAATGTAGCCCCGCAAGAGGATGAAACTCCAGAACACCATCTTCATCAATCCACCCTCACTTATCATCATAAAAGAGGCTTAAATTTCCTAGTCCTTCAAGTCCTGTTCTTGCGATGGTCACGATTTTTTATTGCCTCTCCATAATGCATTCCCCTGGTATGTTTGTATCAAGGTCAAGGGTGTCATCTGTTTCGTGGGGACTCTCACTGGATGTTGTCATATCATTTAGTGGATACCCATGGCCTCCTGGTGACTAAGCTATATATTATGTTGTCATTGGTCGTCTTCTGCATATTTTGAATTAGGGCTTAACACCTCTGGAAAAAAAAAAAAAAAACAAAACAAAGTGGATCGCGAGTGGCGCAGTGTCTCCTTTGGGTATTTGCCTCATGATGTTGACAGATTAATTCCAATGCACTGTTGTGCTAGAGCTGCAACCACAAAACAGGGCAAGACTGCACTTGAGCAAGTCAGACTGAACAGTGGGGCTGTATTTTCACTGAGTGGGCCATTTAAGGTAAGACCCTTAAAAAAAAGAACTGGTCGTTTTTGCTTGAATGGATGTGTGCATTTATTCACTTGTTTTCTGTTCCTCCAAACTGCAACATTTGAATTATTTTAGATGGGAAGCCTCCAATTTGGTATGAAGAAACAGAAGAGAAGTGTTCACACTGCATCAGGTTCTTGGGAGGTATTCAGGCTTTTCATGAGAAAATACACCCAACAGTAAATCTGAGGGGCATAGATCAGAATATATCCTGTGTCTCCCTATCTCCCACCATCTCTCCCTTCATTACTTCCTAGTCCTTTACTTTGTCTGCCCACAAGTTTGGCACTGGTGTCGTTGATGTTGATCCGGCTGTCTTCTGTTGTTGTTGTTGTTGTTTTTGTGTTTGATCAGGGGCGATGATTGTCCTGCTTTTGATATGTTTAAGAAAAGATTTTTTTTTTTTTTTTGCAATGTAAGAAGAATCTTAAGACGACAAAGAATACCACTGATGTATCAGAAATAGTAAATATGTGATTCGATCATTGATAGAATGAAATCGTCATGGGGAAAATTATAAATGCTATTTCTCTCCAGAGATATGATCACATGCTAAATGAGTTATTCCCACCATACTATGATTCTGTTTGCTATTAGAATGTACTGATATGATTCAATCATATCCATCAGCAGGCGCTAGCAAACTTAAGGCATTAGATCCCGCAAAGTGATAGTAGTTCATCTAAACTTCTTATCCGCTCTTGTGATTTTTTTTCTCATCGTCTTGTTTTCATTCGCACCATTTTCATTAGAACTAATCCCCCCCCGCTCCCCCCCCCCCCCCCCCCCCTTTCCTCCCCCCCCCCCCCCCCCCCCCCCCCCCGCTCCCCCCCCCCCCCCCCCCCCCAAAAAAACAAACCGCAGAGTGTGATTTTTTTAGTTCCAGTTTTTTTTAGTTCCAGTAGATAGATCATGCTTTTTTCATTACATCTAAGATTGCACGATAGGAGATTTTTTTTTTAAAACCAATTCTTGGAGACTAAAAAAAAGCGAATCAATGAGATTTCTTTAACATTTATCTCCTCACCCAAACAACTGTACAGGGCAGTGACTGTGGCGTAATGACAGCCCTTACTTTTGCGCCCTGTGGTCTGTTAGACCATAAATAACATGAATGGAATGGAATTGCTGTGAGATTTTTAGCCTTCGTTATTTTTTTCATCTTATCGCAAATATACATACACATATACTGCTCAATTATACAAAACGCGAGAATCCACACACATACAGACATAAGTAGGCATTGTGGTAAAGATTGCACTAGAAAGGCTCTTCAAGTTGGACCAGCATGCCCTACTCCATTAACAAATACCAGCATCTCCTTTGATATTGTGAGAAAGAACAGTCTAGGTTGAGAGCAGATAACTAGTTCGTCTTAACGCCAGTCTTTTTTTCCCGCCGTTTGAAGCAGCGATACCTGTCCTTTTGCCCCCACTTGTCTGTCTGCAGTCAAAAGGGAGAGCACTGAGTGGTGCAGGCCTAATAAGAACACCTGGCTCTTAACTTAACAACCAACTGTTGGGAAACTGTAATGGCAAGCGAAGTAGTGGAAATAATCCACATCAGCAAAGGTTGGTTAGGAACTCGTGTCATCCGGTGCCTGCAAGACACAGAGAAGGTGACAACATGGTGACAAGTACTAAACCAAGAACAGACAATACTTATCACTTGACACCAAGCATCACATTCATTAACTGTCTGTTACACTGAGGTAGAAACACAGTTAAATGATATCTGATGGTCGATTTCAGTTCTCTGTCTGATTTTTTCTCAGCGACACAACCACAGAAATTTTAAAAACGCTATGTTTTCAGTTGGCCAGCGTGGCTTGCGAAACGTTCAAATAAACGAAATAAATAGAAAACATTGCCATGATCTTAGGGGTGTGATGTGACTTCCATTGTTCATCTTTATGACTGATTTTTACCCAATTATACACCAGTGGTTCCAAATATTAAGTAGCTATTTACTGTGGATTCTATTTTTTTGAGCTAGTTCATCTGATACTGAAAATGTTATTTGTCCGTCGAGACGACGAAGACCATCTAGTCATCCTGGGATCGGGGGTGAGAGTGCGTAGATGGCTGGTCAGGCCGATCTGCGCCCGGAAAGACCTATCACAGTAAGGACAGGGGATGGTGGCGGCAGTTGGAGATCTGTTGGCGCTAATTATAAAATAATGCGCCCCCAAGCAGGTGGCAGTTTGCCAACTGTATCATCGACAGTAAACAATGCTGATGAATTTTACTGACAGCAAGAATGAGTAATAAAGCCTTTACCCCACTCTCCACCTCAATAAATATTATTGGAAAAATGAATTTGTTTTTTGAAACAAGTCAAACAAATCAGTCAAGCAAAGCAATTAGTACCAGGTGGATAAGTTAGTAGAGTAATTGAAAATTATCCAAAATCTGACAGCCACAAAATCACTATCGCAACCACCAGAGCTGATTCCTATACTTAACCAATTCGCCAACACCTATCACCTCACTCCTGTACAAGTAAATCATCCTTCCCTTCCACTTGGCTTTCCACTCAGTTTGCGTTCGTATCTAAGCAACGACGCTGTCCCTCTCCCTTAACTCCCCACCCCCACCCCAATCCACTGCCCTACCCCACTCTTACCCTCTCTTCCGTCAACAGCGGAGTGTTTCAGAGCTCGATCAGGGTATTTACACATACATCTCATCCAGTTAGCCAGGAGACGCTCAATTCGTTTCAGCCCAACCCTCCTCGCTGGCTGCCCGCCTCCCTTAATTGTGTTAGACCCGCCTCAGGAGCAAATACGAGGGGTGGGGGTTGGGGGTGGGGGCGTGAGAGAGGAGAGTGGGGGAGGTGGGAGGGCAGCCTGTTCCCCCACATTTTGTATGGGAAAGGAGGGGTTGGTGTGTGGGGGGGGAGGGGGGGGAGGGGGGAGGGAGGAAGGGGGGGGGATGCAGGCAAGTTGGGCTCTCTCTTCATTAGATGAGTACACTTTGCTGGGTAGGCTGAACCCTTCATGACGTGCAAATCTCTCAATCACTCCCCCTGATTTGTGAACCGTTCCCGCACTGTACTCCACCCCCACCCCTCCTAACCCCCGCACCCCCCAGCCCCCGTCACCCCCCCCAGTCTCTTCACTGTCCACTCTACTTCCTTCACTTGCAGATCACACAGACCAGCCCCTCTGCCTCTACCGATCAGGTCCCTTCCTTCCACGCCGTTTTAATGCTGTCATTTCACGGAAGAATACCATCACTCATGAGTTGCTGTGATGATCTGTGTATGATTGGTTTCATTCTTGATGTCTGTTTTGTTTTAAATCACAGCATGAAACCTCTCTCTCTTCCCTCTCTGTGCTCTCTCTGCTCTGTATCTCTGTCTTCTCCCTCATTGTCTCTCTGGTCTGTCTATATGTATGTCTGTCCTTCTCTCTCCTCCTCCCTCCTCCTCATCTCTCCTCTCCCTCCTCTCTGACTCCTCTCCTCCCCTCTCTCCTTCTGTCTCTCTTCTCTCTCCGGCCTCTCCTTACTCGCCCCCTCCTCCCTCTCCCTCCTCTCCTCTCAACACTCTCTCAACCCATCTCCATCCCCTCTCCCCTCGCCTACTCCTCATCTCTCCCTTCTCTCTTCGCCTCCTCCCTCTCGTCTCTCCTCTTCCCTCTCATCAATTCCTCTCCTCTCTCCGTCTCGTCTCTCTCTCTCTCTCTGCTCTCTTCTTCCTCCATCCTCTCCTCTCTCTCTCCCCTCCTCTATTGTCTGCTCTCTCTCCCTCCTCTCCTCTCGTTTGTCCCCCTCCTATCCCTCCTCCTAATTATTGTCTATATATTATAATATATATATTATATAATCTCTTTATATCCTATATATATATAGTATATATTATATATTATATAATATAAATATATAGATATTTTTTTTTTTTAACAAAAGGAATGCATCCCTCTCTCTCACTCTCTCCCCCCCCCCCTCTCTCTCTCTCCTCCCCCCCTCCATCTCCCCCTCTCTCTCTCTCCTCTTCCTCTCTAGTTCCCTTCGATAAGAGGATCATTATTCCCATATTTGTGTGTTGACTTCCTTTCTTCTTTGTAATCTTTATTCTTGTTTGTTGTTTCAATGGTTTTCTCTGTCTTTTTTTTCCTTTTAAAGTCATCTACGCCTTAACTAATAATGCATGAACTTTTTAATGTTATGAAGATATGTGTGTTTGTTAAAGTTTTGTAATGTCTTAGCTTAGTCGCTAGTCATACTTAGTCCCTTAACGGGGCAGGGGGCCGGATGAAACAAAAGCATGGTGTCGCTTATCTATGTGTACCCTTGGAAATAAAGATAAAGAAGATTATCATCTCTCTCACTCTCTCCTTGGCTCTCTCCTCTCTCCTCCCTCTCTTCTCTCTCTCCCCTCCTCCTCCCTCTCTCTCCTCTCTTCTCTCACTCTCTCTCTCTCCTCTCTCGTCTTTCGCAACAAACGCTTGATACTACTACTCCAAAGTCAGAAGTGGAAGTCAACTGTTTTTTTTCCTGTTAATGAAAAAATCAAGATAGACAGTTTCCAGAAGAACAAAAATAAATAGATAAATGACTAAATAAACAAATAAGTTATAGAAAAAAATATATGAATAATGGAAACATTCATTCAACCCATGCAGAAGGAACAACACGCTCACACAAATTACGTAGACAATGGCTACACCGTGAAGAACAGATAAGAAAAGGTAAAACTGTTGTGGGAAATATACTCTATACCTAATACATAGAGGCAGGTCATACGACAGATATTTTATACCTAAAACAAATACTACCGCCACACAGCGCAGAAAGTTACAATACAATTAACAGCTGCGCTCTAGGCACTAACATAAAGATTTCTCCCCCAGGAAGTGGCGCACTTCCCACTATTTTCCTGACGACTACCCAGAAACTCTAGAACACAAACTGCAGTGACTGCTAGAACAGAGAGACAATTCAAGAATTTCTAGAGGGTTTATTTTTGCCTTGTTTTTTGGTGTGCGTTTTTTTCCTTTTTTTCCGGTGGGGGAAAAGGACAGAGTAAAAAAACATAAAAGCTACCCCCCCCCCCCCCCCCCCCACCGCGCCCCCCTTCAACGCTATTCCATCCCTCTACCATGAAACACCACAAAGGGGGTTACACCTCCTCACGTAGAGCTAATCATCCACTGCGTCCAACCCTAAACCGCATTGATTGGAAGAAATGGGGGGAAGTTTGGGGGAGGGAGGGGTGAGGTGATCTGGAAGGGGAGAGGCAGGGGAGAGCACTCTGTCCAAATCTACGCAGAAGCAGAAGGACTAGTGGTTCAAGCGTCATTGAAATCTCCATCGGTGTGTTCCCTGCCACTTTGTGTGATGACGAGATTGCTGTCGGTGAGGGGAGAGAGGCTTGATTCACTGGGATGAAGAGAGAGAGAGAGAGAGAGAGAGAGAGAGAGAGAGAGAGAGAGGACGGAGAGAGAGAGAGAGAGAGAATTTTTAACTTAATCAGGGTAACATAAGGAAAAGGCGCCGATTTTTTAATAAGGGAACATAGGAAAAGGCGCATCTTCTTTATTTTGTTGTTTTTGAGTGTGTGTTTGACCTAAGTTTAGAGGAACATTAACATTCAAAGGAATTGCACAAACAGCCAAAGGTAAACGTAAGAACTAAAACAATGCATATGACCACAGCTTGCACGCTGTACATGATGCAC
>JADBJO010001795.1:130931-133431 GCA_016801955.1 Conus betulinus | reverse complement strand
AGACAGAGACAAAGAAACGGAGAGAGACAGAAAGGGAGAGACAGAGACAAAACCAAAGAGACAAAGAGAGAGACAGAGACAAAATGAATAGAGAAATTAAGAAATTAAAAAAAAAAAAAGGTAAGACACGCGGTCACGTCAGAGTAAGGACAGACAGGCAAACAGGCAGACAGACAGAAGGGGGACACAGACAGACAGGCAGACAGCAAAGA
Organism: Conus betulinus; assembly: GCA_016801955.1. Lineage (NCBI taxonomy): Eukaryota > Metazoa > Mollusca > Gastropoda > Neogastropoda > Conidae > Conus > Conus betulinus. The sequence goes on along the minus strand of JADBJO010001795.1, from coordinate 133,219 downwards.
CAGACATACACACAGACAGGGAGGCAGACAGCAGCAGACAGCAGAGCGGGGCTACAGAAAGGGGACGGGGACCCACTGGTCAGACAAAGGATGACCAGTAAATGGCCATCGGGCTGGACAGTGGGACCACCGCATGGTCAGACACCTAACGGTTTCCCGCCGCCCCAGTAAGTTTAGCCAACCCATCATCAATGTCAGCCGTTGAACACCACAACACCCCCCCCCCCCCCCCCACCCCCCCCCCCCCCCCCCCCCCCCCGCCCCCCCCCCCCCCCCCCCCCCCCCCCTCTGCGATCTTCCCCCGTACTCGCCCTTTCTTTCTGCTATTCTTCCCGCTTCTCCTTCCTACCGCCATTTGTTTTCTTGGGCTGGAACTCTCTCCCCCCCCCCTCCTCTCTCTCTCTCTCTGCTCATCTCCCCAGGTCTCTCTCTCTCTCTCCTCGTCCATCATCGGATCTCTACATCCCTCGCGTATCGTCCTCTCTCATCTGATACATTCTCTATCCCGTCATCGGGTCCCTCCCCTATCTCTCGGTTCGCTCTCTTCTCTTCTCTCTCTTCTCTCTCTCTGTGTGTGTGTTTGTGTGTGTGTGTAGTGTGTTGTGTGTGTGTGTGTGTGTGTGTTGTGAGAGAGAGAGTAGAGTAATAGAAGAGGTACAGACAAACCTAACAGAACCTAGAGGAAAGAGCGAGAGAGAGGACAGTAACCTATGACTATAACAGACACAGCAGAGAGAGGGGGGGGGAGAAGAGAAGACATAGAGTACTAACGAAGAGAGTAGTAGGTAAGAGAGAGAGCGAGAAGGAGAGAGAGAGAGTAGAGGAGACAGACAACACACACACACCCCCGACACACCCACACCACAACACACACACACAAATCGACACAACAAATCACACACACAAGCCACACGACAAGGCACAGATCAACACACACGGACAGTTAGAAAGACAGGCAGGCAACATACAGCCAAGATGACGATGAAATACGAGAACAATTTCTTAGACAGTTGCAGATCAGCGGTTTGAAGAAAAGGGAACAGAAATCAGCCGACAAATTGAGCCAATAAACCTACCGAATCCTGAACAGCAGAGAGGAAGCACCATGGCAACTTTGTTTTTTGGAATTGGGAGATTACACAGATATGGAAACACCTTGCGCACAAGCAGATAAGAAATGACGTCTGAATTAACGATGTGTCTTGCAAAATTAGAAAAAATAATGATACGCCCTTTTCATGTCGACTGTAAGCCTTCGGAGAAACATTTGCTGGCATGTATTGCGCTAAAATAAACAGATGCAGTAAGGACATCACAGAAAAAATAAGCGCCACGTGAAGAGGAGAGAGAGATGAGAGATGAGAGAGAGAGAGAGAGAGAGAGAGAGAGAGGAAGAGTGAGATTTTTTTTTTTGTTTTTTCGTGGAGAGAGGGCGAGAGAGAGAAAGGGGGTGGAGCGAGAAGAGAGTTGGAGAAGAGAGAAGGGGAGGGAGAGAGGAGAGAGAGCTTAATGTGTTTTCACACACACACACCCACACACACACACACACACACACACACACCGCACACACACACACACACGCACGCAGGCACGCAGGCACACACACACACCACACACACACACCACACACACACCACACACACACACACACACACACACACCACACACATACACAATGTTGCGACTGTTTTAAATAAAATAAAATAATTTTGTGTCATTATTTCCGTTTATTTATTCTTCATGTATCATCATCCTTATCATCATCATCAGCAGCAGCAGCAGCATCCTAATTTTCATCATGACGGCTTTTCATTTTTGGCTACCGTTGTAATGATCTGTCGTGAGGAGACATGGAATCAAAAGACTGTGAACGCTAAAAACAAACTATAATATTATTTGTGGTGTCAAACGTTTTTCTACGAATATCATTGTCGTTCCATATGTTTTGTTTCATTGTGATATAACGAATCTTGACAAATCATAGCTTAGACATGTCGATTGTTGTTTTTTCTGTTTTCTCCACCCTCAATCCCAACCACCACCCTTTTAAGAATTCATCTTATTTTGTTGTTGTTGTTAAATTATGGTATAGCTGTCTGCAACAAAGCCTGTCAAGAAATCTCAATTGATTCTTCTAAATCATATTTTTTCCCGCGGCTCTCAGGCTCCAAAATCTCTCTTTCCCTTGTGAATTAACGAATCGCATTCATAATAACAGAAGAAAAATAACTTTTCTCACCAGTGTGTGATTTTTTTTGCAAGAGCTTCGCAGACGAAGATTCAGATGG
>JADBJO010001795.1:123431-125931 GCA_016801955.1 Conus betulinus | reverse complement strand
GATTTCTCAAATGGCACTCTTCCGTCTGCCTGCCCATCTCTCTATACCTTACATCTGTATGTCTAAAGCCTCTGTCTTTGTCTGTCTGTCTGTTTGCCTGTCTGTCTGCCTGGCTGTCTCTCCTTTGATAGTGCTCTCTTATCCGTCCTTCTCATTGCTGTTACTATGAATACTCTCGTTTTTATTTCCTCCCCCCCCCCCCCCCCCCCCACCCCACCCCTTTGTTCGATTTTTTTTTTTCCTATGCTATTTCAACAGTGTTGTAACTACCACAGTGTACTGGTAAAATTCAAGCATGGTGTTTCGACATACTGTTATACGTCACATTTTCCTTCCACTCCTCAGCCCCCGTCTTCCGACCAGACTAAACAAGTTCCGTCTGTTGTGTGACCGGTGACGCTCTCCGTTGGCAACACGACATTTCAGAGCATGTCTTGACAGAAAGACGCGCGCAGACTCTCTCTCTCTCTCTCTCTCTCTCTCTCTCTCTCTCCTCTGGCAGTGGAGAAATATGCACTGACTGTCGTCCTCTTTGTAAATTAATAAATAATGATGAATTAATAAGCAAATCAACCAGTTATTAGATATCTCAAGAATGAGCCACGAGTAAGTGTGTTAAACAAGCTGGGGCTCTCCGTTAAATGGTTTGACAGACATCGAACACAAACTTGTTCGTCAATGTAACGTCAATTAATCAAGGTCAGTTGCACGCTGGACTTGCCGTGATTGGTGTATTCACAAACAACAACAATAACTGCAACAACAACAACAACAACAGTAACAGGAACAAGAAAAACAACAACAATAATGATAACAATAATAGTGATAGCAATAGTAATGATGATAATGATAACAATAATTATGACAATAATAAGAGAAGAAATAACACTGATAAATAAAACGATGATGATGATAGAAATAATAATCATAATAGTAATAATAATATAATGATAATAATATACAATAAGAATAGTAACAACAAGAACAAGAACAACAAGAACAACTACAACAATCAATCATCATCATCAGAAGAAGAAGAAGAAGAAGAAGAACTAGCAGTATTATAGCTTCTAACCATGAAGTTGCGCGCGCGCGAGTACACACACACACACACACACACACACACACACACACACACACACACACACACACACACACACAAGGGGAGGGGGGACAGACAGACAGACAGACAGACAGACAGACAGACAGACAGACAGAGATAGACAGTGATAGACAGACAGACTGAGAGACTGAGACAGACAAGCAGACAAAGAATCAGAGATAGACAGACAAGAGACAAAGAATCAGAGATAGAGACACAGAGAGACAGAGAGACAGACAGACAGACAGCAGAGAGACAGACAGACAGACAGACAGGCAGAACGACAGACAGACAGGCAGAACGACAGACACAGACAGACAGACAGAGATAGTTCTTTCTTTCGTCACGTCGCTCATTAAGGCGCCGGTTTCCAATCCTTTTGTGACGAAGGGAGACAACCAGCTGCTGCCTTGTCATCCAGTCTGGACGACTTCCGGGCCGTGTGGTGTCGGCTGCTCGTTACCGTCGGTCGTCTGACAAAGAAGAGATGAGGCAGTATTCCATCCAGACCCCCACACACAACATCGGTGGCATTATGTATGAAGTCTGTCTCCATTTTCTGACAGGACAGCCTGGTGTGGAGGTGGTTGTCCTCATTGCGCAAGGTTTCTTCGACACTATTGAAGGTAAACTTTCCATCGGAAAGAGAACAGTGTGTGTTGATTGAAAAAAAAAAAGACAAAAGCTCTACAATACCTTGCGTAGACTTGAAAGACTTTACAGCTGCTCCGCGTCGGTACGGAAGACACACCATACAGGGTAAGCTGGTCACGTGAAATGTTGCCCCCATTCCATCATAGGGGGTATTTTGTTACGTGAAATGCGGTCCCCTTCATGTCACAGGGGGTATTTTGTCACGTGAAATGCTGTATCATCCCATCACAGGGGGTATTTTGTCACGTGAAATGTTGTCTCATCCCATCACAGGGGGTATTTTGTCACGTGAAATGCTATCTCATCCCGTCACAGGGGGTATTTTGTCACGTGAAATGTTCCATCCCATCACAGGGGGTATTTTGTCACGTGAAATGTTCCATCCCATCACAGGGGGTATTTTGTCACGTGAAATGTTCCATCCCATCACAGGGGGTATTTTGTCACGTGAAATGTTCCATCCCATCACAGGGGGTATTTTGTCACGTGAAATGTTCCATCCCATCACAGGGGGTATTTTGTCACGTGAAATGCTGTCTCATCCCATCACACAGGGGTATTTTGTCACGTGAAATGCTGCCCCATAAAATGGGTATTCTGTGACGTGAAATCCTGCCACCAACCCATGACAAGGAGTATTTTGTCACGTTCAAAGCTGCCCCCCCCCCCCCCCCTCCCCTCCGTCACAGGTGGCATTTTGACACGTAAAATGCAGCCCCATCCCATCACAGGGGGTATTTTTCA